>JAHUTJ010051806.1:0-12020 GCA_036250325.1 Characodon lateralis
CCACTTCCCCTTCCTCCTCGGCTGGATTTCAGTTCCCTGAGAAACCTCCATTCCTGTCCTTCCTGTCTGACCGCTTCAGTGGAACCTCTTCTACCTAATTACTATTATTATTATTATTATTATTATTTTTATAATAAATCTTTTGGTTAACCATTCTCTTGTCTGGCTGCGTTTTGGGTTCTGGTTGAGTTGCTTCAACGTTACCGTCTCCAGAAGTTTCAAAATTTGTCTGATGAGACATAATAACTTTACTTGACATTTTCAAAACAGGAGAGGAAGTCTTCATTAATTTTTTGTAACCAAACAGGAAGTAAGTGCAACTTCCATCAGGAAGGTCAGATTTGGGCCAAATTTTCAACGCTTCTTGCCGGAACAGAACTCCACATGACCGAAAGTCATATAAAAGCTTGCTCACAGTACAGCCTAGTGTTGATGTGCAAAATTGAGCTGCAGGCTCAAAAGTAGCATGGAGGCGGTGATGCAAGACTCCCACGGTCATTACGCAGGCAGAGCGGTGCTAAGCTGCGAGGGCTGCCCAATCCTGCTTGCAGCTTTAATTTTGGTTCTTGTTTTTATTTTATTTTTATCAAAACAAGCGTGTTTTGAACAAAAAAAACAAAAACAAGCGCAGCTGATGGATACTGGCAGTCTGTACATTGGAGTTCACCCCGGTGAACGAGAGTGACACCTCCCTCCGCCTACGGGTGGGGGAACGGGTTCTGACTGTTGTTTGTGCTTATGCACTGGGCAGCAGTTCAGACTACCCACCCTTTTTGGAGTCCTTGGAGGAGGTGTTGGAGAGCGCCCCTCTGGGAGACTCCCTTGTTCTGCTGGGGGACTTCAACGCTTACGTTGGCAATGACAGCGAGACCTGGAGGGGTGTGGTTGGGAGAAATGGGCCTCCCGTTCTGAACCCGAGTGGTGTTGAACTCGGGACGTTGTGGGTCAGTGGGTGGAGTACTTCGAAGACCTCCTCAATCCTCAATCCCACCAGTAGTCTTCCACTGAGGAAGTGGAGTCTGGGGACCTTGGGGCGGGCTCTCCAGTCACTGGTGCTGAGGTCCCCGAGGTGATTAAAAAGCTCCTCGGTTGTAAGGCCCCGGGGGTGGATGAGATTTGCTCGGAGTTCCTTAAGGGTCTGGATATTGTAGGGTTGTGTTGGTTAACACGACTCTGCAGCGTTGCGCGGACATCGGGGGCAGTTCCACTGGATTGGAAGACCAGGTTGGTGGTCCCCCTATTGAAAAAGGGGGACTGTAGGGTGTGTTCCAACTGTAGGGGAGTCGCACTCTTAAGCCTCCCTGGTAAGGTCTATTCAGGGGTTCTGGAGAGGAGGGTCTGTTGGATAGTCGAACCTCGGATTCAGGAAGAGCAGTGTGGTTTTCGGCCTGGCCGTGGAACACTGGACCAGCTATACACCCTCAGCAGGGTCCTGTAGGTGCATGGGCATTCGCTCAACCAGTCTACATGTGCTTTGTGGGGTTGGAGAAGGCGTTCGAACGAGTCCCATGGGGAATCCTGTGGGAGGTACTTCACGAGTATGGGGTACCAGGCCATTTGATACAGGCTGTTAGGTCCCTGTATGACCAGTGTCAGAGCTTGGTCTGCATTGCCAGCAGTTAGTTGGACTCGTTTCAAGTGAGGTTTGGATTCCGCCAAGATGGTCCTTTGTCACCGATTCTGTTCATAGATTTTATGGACAGAATTTCTAGGCGCAGCCAAGGTGTTTAGGGGATCCGTTTTGGTGGTATTAGGATTGCGTCTCTGCTTTTTGTGGATGATGTGGTCCTATTGTCTTCATCAGCTCGTGATCTACAGCTCTCACTGGAACAGTTCGCAGCAGAGTGTGAAGCAGCCGGGATGAAAATCAGTGCCTCCAAGTCCAAGGCCATGGTCTTGAGCCGGAAAAGGGTAGAGTACCTCTTCTGGGTTCGGGGGGGAGATCCTTCCTCAGGTGGACGAGTTCAAGTATCTTGGGGTCTTGTTCACAAATGAGGGAAAAATGGAGCAGGAGATCGATAGACAGATCGGTGCTGCATCAGCAGTGATGCGGGTGCTGTACCAGTCTGTTGTGGTGAAGAGAGAACTGAGTCAGAAAGCGAAGATCTCGATTTACCGGTCAATCTACGTTCCTACCCTCATCTATGGTCATGAGCTTTGGGTTATGACCGAAAGAACGAGATCACAGATACAAGTGGCCGAAATGAGTTTCCTCCGCAGGGTGTCTGGGCTCTCCCTTACAGATAGGGTGAGAAGCTCGGTCATCCGGGAGGGACTCAGACTAGAGCCGCTGCTTCTCAACGTCGAGAGGAGCCAGTTGAGATAGCTCGGGTATCTAGTTAGGATGCCTCCTGGATGCCTCCCTGGTGAAGTGTTCCGGGCACCTCCCACCGGGAGGAGGCCCATTGGAAGACCCAGGACACGCTGGAGGGACTATGTTTCTCGGCTGGCCTGGGAACGCCTTGGGATTCCCCCGGATGAGCTGGCCTGAGTGGCTGGGGAGAGGGAAGTCTGGGTTTTTCTGCTTAGGCTGCTGTCCCCACGACCCGACCCCAGATAAGCGGAAGAAAATGGATGGATGGATGGATGGATGGATGGATGGATGGATGGATGGATGGATGGATGGATGGAACAAGCGTGATTAAAGTTAGAGCATTTTCTTGGCTGTGTTTTGTCAGTGTTGTAATTATGAATATATTATTTAATATTAATACTTTAATATTTTATTAAATAATATTTTGGTCTGTTAAGGTATTGTAATTATGAATCTGAGAATATTATTTAATATTTAATATTAATATTTTAATATTTTATCAAATAATATTTCGGTCTGTTAAGGGTTGTCCTGTGAATACCAGCCCAGTAAGGCGATGGTATTAGGACAAAATAGAAAGGTATGAGCTCCGACATTATTGAACAGCATAAACTCTGCACATATATGGAATGAATTCACACAATTTCTTAAAATACAAGAATTTATTAACAAAAATAAGTCAACTCAAAGTCAAACATATTTCAATCAACAAACTCTTNTCAAAGTCAAACATATTTCAATGAACAAACTCTTTACTATGCTAAAACAATCCAACTAAACTACCAAGCAGAAATAAAGAATAACGAAGACTAATGGACTATGTACAATATAAACAAGTTGATTAAAGATGATTGGAAATTATGACCAAAAGAGTGATGCAACATTACCGTGCAATGTTTATGTTTGAGAACCAAAGATTATCTTGAAGAATCTGAAATGAAGTTAAGTTGGTCTTGGAACCAACTTAGACAATAATCAGCAAACGTTTAGACAACCATTCACAATGCAAGATCAGATAAAATATTATTTTAATAAAATATTGTTTTAAAGGATGATCTGCTGAATAAAACCAACCTTCTGGATGACTAATTCTCAACGGGGTCTCATTAGCTGCCTTTATTGATTAAAATCATATTTGAAGAAATATTATTAAGGGAGTATTTTGGAAAAGAGCCAAATCTTTCTGGAGAAATGGGGCTTAATGGTGTTTACTTAGTTATCAAATCTAGTAAATGATGTTTAGGGACTATTATTCACTAGCTTGAAACTAACAACCTTTCGGTTAAATGCTCTTTAGTAGCAAGAACGTGTTCGTACCGGTTAGCCGTTAAACTAACAAAGAAGCTGCTGGCTTAGCACCAAAATCAACACATACCTTTAAAATACCAGGGTTAATAAAAGGGTTAAAAAGCATAAGCGCGGACGGTGCGTTATGATCAATATTCTGTTTAAAATCACCCTTTAAATAAAGTTTGTCTTAACTTTAAAAACATACAAAGAACACAAACCGGCACGTGTGCTGCAGATAGCCCGCTAGCACTAAGATAGCCGACCTTCACAAAAACCAAACTTCATAACTGAAAACGTTCAGATTATTTCGTCCTAACTGTTAATTAATGTTGAAATCCATGGCTGGGTCCCAACATCACCACATCACAGTAGTACGTGTTTTTAACGACCTCCTCGTGGCAAATGTTTCTGGTGAATATGTTGTTCTTGTTCTGCTTGACCTTACTACTGCCTTTGATATAGTGGACCACAATGTTTTATTACCTTGTTTACAGCACCAACTGGGTATTTGTGGTACGGCATTAAGCTGGTTTAGGTCTTATTAAGCAGACGTGTGTTTGAATAGCAGATTGTGAATCATCCTCTGCTCCTCTATCATGGCGTTCCACAGGGCCCCTGTTTATTTCCCTTTATCTGCTTCCTTTGGGTTCAATACTGAGGAATACTGTTACGCTGATGGCAGATATTTATACTACACAAATAAAGAAGACCCTCAATCAAACTGCTTCTGTTGTTTCTCAACGACCTCAAAGCCTGACTGCCCTTCCTAAATTTAACAATACAAAACAGAAATGATGGTGCTTGGTCCTAGTGGTTCAAATGAACCTCACCCTGTTGATTTTGTCTCCGTGGCGTCATATTTAAAGTAGACAGTGATTTTAAATTAGATCGCCAGATTGGAGCAGCGGTCAAATCCAGTTTTTATCACCTTAGTCAGCTGGCAAAGATTAAGCTCTTTCTCTCATAAAAAAACAGCAATTCATGCATTCATTACATCCTGGTTTGACTACTGTAATGATCTCTACCTTGGACTCAGCCAGTCCTCCCTGAAACATCTCCAGTTGGTCCAGAATGCTGCTTCAGAGCTTCTAACTGGAATTGGTAACATGGAGCTCATCACTCCCACTCTAGCTTTCCTCCACTTGCTGCCTGTGCATTTTAAAGTTAAATTTAAAAATTAAATATTTACAAGGTGTTGACCTTTCTGAGCTGCTTCACCCATATTTTCCTGCTCGATGCCTCAGGTCAGCTGATTAGTTGCTCCATGAGGTGCAGAGGTCTAAAAGATGGCTCAGAGATGGGTTGACTGTTGCTGCTCCCAGTTTATGGAATGACCTCCCTTTCCATTTCAGACGTGCCATGCCGCCTCACCTTCTACTTTTAAAACTCGTCTAAAATGTTAAACTTTTTATTCCTTGGCATTTGGCACAAGCGGAGACTTTTTGGTTTTACTCTCTTATATTTTCTGGTTGTTTTTAATTGTTTTTTCTTATTGTTCTTTCCTTGTTTTATGTTTTATATGGTTCTTGATTTTACATGTGCAGCACTTTGTTGCACCTGTGGTTGTTATAAATAAATAAAGCAAAAGTAAAGTAAATTTTCCGCCATACGTATTGTTTTGCCCAAACGTTGGATCTTGGTCTTTCTAGAATGCATGTCTGACAGTTGTCCTGTCAGCTGATTATTCCACCTGAGCCGTGGCCTTCTGCAGCTCCTCCAGAGTTACCATGAACGTCTGTGCAGTTTTACTGATCAAAGCACTCCTTGCTAGGCCCTTCACTTTCAGTGAATGGCCATTTCTTGGTAGGTTTTCAGCTTCGGTTATGAAATACATTGCCGTTTGTGGTTGTAACATGACACAATGTGGGAAGGTTTAAGGGGTAATACTTTTGCCATAGTAGCAGGCTGAAATTGGCCGGGCGGAGCAAAAGGAGAAGAAATATCTATTTTTAAGGAGCCTAAAACTAACATACAAACAGACTGGCTTTTACGCCAGACTGAGAAAACTCTCTTCCTACTCTTATCCACTGGATCTGAGATTGTCCGTGCGCTCAGTCTGAAGGAAAAGGATTTATTTGGATTAGAGTGGAGGTAAGGTGCATCGAGGGGGAGGAGGGGATCTCATTAAGCTCCAGGTGTCGGTCAGCTCCCAGCAGAAGTCACTAACCACCCTGGATCCCCACCTACGCCATCCTAACTACACAGTATTTCATTACAGCATACCACCTACTTGAGGTAAACCCACCTTTCCAGGGAAATGCTTTAATAGTTTGAGTGATCTTGTTGGTTGCATATATGCCCTCATGGATACGTTAAAAGAAAGAAAATTGAGCATTAATATATTCCTGCATGATGCACTCAAGAGGATGTTTTGTTACTGCAGCTTGTTTCAATGTTTGATTGCAATATTAAAATTAGTGCTGAGGCTGCATTCACTTTTCTAAACAATATATACAATACTATTGTACTTACGTTTTGAGGTATTATGATTATTGTTTTCAGAATATTGTTTGAAATCTTTGATATACATTTAGAAGTCGTGAAGTACTCTTACGCTGTGAATAAGAACCAAATAAGGCTCACCTTGCTTCCCCTGTTTAAACGTATTAGAAAGCACCTGTAATTATGCCAGTAATTTCAATCTCGTTTTTTCCAGCCATTGAGGATGACGAGAGGCTGTCAGCAGAGGAGATGGATGAGAGGAGGCGGCAGAACATTGCCTACGAGTACCTGTGTCACCTAGAGGAGGCCAAACGGTATGAAATGAGGGCGGGACGGGGTAAACACTGTAATCGGTCCATCTATCAGGCTTTATTTATGGATCATTTGTCCTACAACACAGTAGCAGAAAGTGCTTTACAGAAAAAAGGCAAGTATTACAGATGAGGTAAGGAAACAAATGCACCTTGCTACATAGCGAAAAACATTTAAACCCAGTGAACATAAGATTTTTTCCTCACTATCATTAAATCAGATTATTTATTTTTTTTTAAGTCAGACAAATGTCACAAGTTACAATCATCAGAATTGTTTCTATTTGATAAATGCCTGAATAATGAGACAAGGGGTTTATTTTTTATTGAATTATTTTACGGTTTACACACACTAAAATGACTATGCATTCAAACAATGTAGGAAATCCCACATGATCATGTTATCGTTTTCAAGTGCCCGGCAGATTTATTTTAAGGCAACCCCCTCAAACACAGTTTCCTTATGTGACATGATAAGAAAATCAAAATAAATTTGCCAAGGTAATTGGAAGGAGTTAACTGCAGAACTCCACAAATCTGCTTCATCACTGGGTACAATTTCCAGATGCCTGAAGGTGCCACGTTCGTCTGGTCAAACAATTATATATAAGTTTTAACACCATCATGCAGAAAGGAGACGGGTTCTTTGTCTCAGAGTTGGACGTGTTTTGATACAGCTTGTGTGAATCAAGACTGCAACAAAATCAAAAGACTTGAAGGTTCTGGCTAAAGCTGGCAAGTGATGGTCTTTGTCCATAGTTAAGAGTTCTATACTGATATGGGCTGAAAGGCCACTCTGCGAGGAAGAAGCCTTTATTCTAAAAACAGCATAAAAAGCCAGATTACAGTTTGCAAATGCACTCTGGAAAAAAGACCATTATTTTTGGAGACTATCCTGTGGTTTGAAGCAAAAATTCCAGAGTTTGCCAATAATTACTGTAGTTACAATTGAGGGGAAAAAAGAGGGACGCTTGCAAGTCTAACAACACCATTCCAACTGTGAAGTACAGGGGTTGTATCATCATGCTATGTGATATGTGGACCTCTTCCTAAGTGCTCAAATAGTAGATCACTGGACTTGTTTTGTCTTAAAGATGTTTCAATTCTCATCCAAAAGGGTTCTTCAGCCTTCAGCCTACAACCTTTTGGATAAGAGGTGAAATGTCTTTAAGAAACCAGAGTAGGAGCCCAGTTTATAATCCAGTTTGCAGGGGACAGGTTAAAGCAACATCTCAAGACATCAACCAGGAAGTGGAAGGTCTGGCATAAATGGGTCTTCAAAATGAAGAATGACCCTTAGCATACCACCACATTTTTCATACAGTTGTCATAAAGTCCAAAAAAAGTCAGTGTTTAGGAGTCGTCTTTACAAAGCTCTTATCTCAGTCCTATAGATATTTGTGGGTAGAGCTGTAAAAGTGTGTCCGAGCAGGTTGGCATTTAAATCTGACTTGGTTGCACCAGCTCTGTCAGGAGGAATGGGCCACAATAAACAAAACATTTGACCCAAGTCAAACACTGTGAAATGAAATCATACCAAATACTCAAGAAATGTACACCCATTTCATTAATCTGAAGAAAGAAAGTGAAGGTTTTCTAAAATATTGTCTTCCATTTTTCTGGCGTTTAGGAAATTGCCATAATTTTGTTAATCCCCTCTGACCTAAAACAGGAAAGTTTTAGTCTGATTCAAAGTCAGACGTCGAGAAAATAAACTTTCATTTTATGCCATTTATGTTAATATCTGGTTTCAACTGTGTCTCCATCCAAGATTCAGAACTCCAAGCTTTCAGGAGATCATCAGTCAGTGAGGAGTGGACCTGATGAGAAAATGATCCTCTCTCTCCAAAGTCATTAAACTGTGTCATAGTAGAAATGATCACACCACGAACTTCAATTTTTATAATTAAGTATTTCTAACCTATTATAAAGGTGGCATAAATGTTGTGAGTCTTTCCGGGACGTCTGAACAGGGTTCAAACGAAACCACTTCCTGTCTTCTTTTCAAAAAGCATCCTTCTGCACAGGAAGGAACAGGAAGTGCGCTCGAGCCTCTTCTACCACCCTGGTTGACACTCCCATTCAGACAGATTTTTCTTCCCTCCTGAGATTCATTGTATCTTTCTGCTGCCTGTTAAGACTTCTGCTTTCTCTCTACCTTTGCTCACAGACACCTGAAATTGCATTGACACTGAACTGGTCAACGTGCATTATCCGCTTATATCACAGGACAGTAAGGGTTTACAAGGGCTAAACTGAGCAGATTCAGACATCCATCATGGATTATGACAAGACTGCTCAAAAAGGAAGGCTGTACCTGTGTTGAAATACCAACATTAACCTCTAAATAACCACATTCACTTATGTCACTTTCATTTACTGGCTTCTTGCATTTAAATCTCAGCTGCAGTGACTTTCTGTTATTCCTGTAAATTGTGGAGTGGAACCTGTGTGCTGTGAAATGTGCCAGGCTAAAATGGGATTAAAACAGCCCTGTAATACAGCTCTAAACCACAGGGAGCAGGGGATTATGCTCTGGACTCACAGACGCCTGTGCTAAAAAATAAGATTTATAGTTGGCGCAGTAATTTTGATAAAGTGACTTCTGCTGACCAATCAAATTGCTCAGGGGATTTTGTCGCTGGGTTTTTGTTCTGTTGTCACAGGTAGAGTAACTGTAAATGAGGTGAACTGTTTTCATCCTGACGTTAAGAGTCCCTCCTAAGATAAAGAGCCTCCAACCATAAGCTTCCACCAAATCTTTTACTGTTGTCGTCTTCTACATCAGTGGTTCCCAGAGTCACTCCTCAAGAGCCCGTTGTCCTGCATGTTTTAAATGTTTTACTGATTTAACGCACTTTAACCAAATGAATGGGTCTTTAGCAGGCTCTTGCATTCAATGATGACTTTCTGAGCAGCTAATTTATCCATCTGAGTTGCTGATGTAGCAGTGACACTGAAAATGTGCAGGACACTGGGCCTTCAGGACTGTAGTTGGACACAAATAATGTCCCATTCTTTCTATCTAAGGAAGCCCAGCCAGTTGCATCAAGTTATTGACTTTCCAGGAAATCCTCTTCTTAATATGGCATATAACGACAGCAGGAAGGAAAATTTTTAGATTAAAATAAACAGGTAATGGAAGCAGTAGATCTTTAAGCGGCTTCGTCTATGAAAGAAACGCAGCTGAACATAAGATCTGACCAAGTAGCAAAATCTATGGGATGAAGGACAGAGTTGATATAGTTAGTTGGAGTAGTAGCTCCTTCATTGAATTTGTCCACGTAAGAGACGGTGTTAAACACAGAAAGACAGAGATTAGTGTGTCAGCTCTAGAAAAAGAACATTATGTTATTGGCAGCAATAGCTCAGCTGATTGGCCCCATCCAGAAAGAAGACAGAAACACATACAAGGACATGCACTGATCAGAGATTTGTGTTCTGAGTTTTAAAACTTGTTTTTATAAAGCTCCGACCTGCCAAAACAAATTTTAACTGTCTGCAATTTTTCGTTAAGAACGATGAATAAAAAGTGTTCAAAATATCTCTTTTTAGGCACACATTTAAAATACAGACAACATGGTTGGTTTGCTTGTTGGTTTTTCTGGTAATGGTAATTTTCTGCACTTGTGTAGCGCTTTTATCAAGTCCGAGGGCTCCAAAGCGCTCTACACTACACTACAATCAGTCATCCAACCATTCGTACACACTAACAGGTAGGCTACATCGTATGGGGCTGTCATACAATCTGAGCCACTGGGCCCTCTGACCACCGTTATCAGGCAAGGTGGGTGAAGTGTCTTGCCCAAGGACACAACTGAGGTAAACGGAGCGGGGGTTTGAACATGTTACAGGATGAACCCCTACCACCTGAGCCACCGTCACTGTAACTAATTACTGTATCGATGTACAGTTATAATTCCAGGATGCAGCAACAGTGTTTCTGCTGAATTACCTCGGTGCTGCAAGGGTGTTTTGGTGCCCAACTAACACTGATACACGGCAGATGTTTTAAACATACTGTTTGAAGTTGTTTACTGAACTAACTGGACAGGCTTTGCACTTTGGATAGGCTTCAATCTTTGTCAAAGCTTAGCGATTTTATCTTGGGCTGCTACTTCAGAAGTTGTTGATATACCTAACATTAAAAGGGTCTTGTGCAAACAGAAACACCCAGATAACTGAAGAGAAAGATAATGCAGCTGATGGCAGACTTTTATCTACAACTGATACAGTGCGAGCCAGACTAAGGTCACTGTTACATCACAAAACATGCATCTACATTTTGGTAAAAAATATATTAAATTCAGAAAAGGGATATTTGAGATCTTCACACAAATATGTACAATGATTCAGCTGGAACTTTCTGGAGAAATCATAATTACCCACATTTTTCTGAACATTTTAAACAAACTGTGTCCGTATGTCTTATTTTTTGCTGATACTAAATTGATTAAGGGACATATTTGGCCTAGTGCTAAAATTGACTAGCGTTCTTTGTATCTAATTGTAACTGGGTGGTTGTTCCACAACTTTCAATGTCATTTCACTTTTATTTCAAAACGTATCAGGGAACCACTAAAAACTTTTTACAGCAGATTTACTGGGTCTACATTTGTAGTGAGGGCAGATGAGTTAAGAAATCAAATTAGGTTTCAACTATTGTGAAGTTTTACTTTTAAACAAAGTGATTTTAGAATAGTTTCTGTATTTGGTGCTAAACCAGTTGTGAAGTTGTGCAGGAGTAGCATTGGTACCGACTGAGCCAGCAGAGACTGAATGTTAACCCATTTGAAAAGGGTTAAAACAGCCCTCTTTTTTTTTTTCCAAAGAATTGTTTTGGCACTAGAGGCCTTTATTTTGATAGTAGGCAGACAGGAAGGAGGGGCAAACAGAGGGGGAGACATTCGGCAAAGGTCACCGGGTCCGAGACTCGAACCCGGGACGGCCGCTTCGAGGACTATAGCCTCTATATGTGGTTGCGCGCTAACCCCTACGCCACCAGCGCCGCGCCTCAACAGCCCTCTCTTTTATGGTCATTAAGGCGTTGATGACTTGATTAGCGGAGTCAGGAAAATTGAATGTGACTTAGTACCCCACCATTAGGGAAAAAAATACATCAAACATCCTCTCCTATATTTTGCAAACATTTCAAACGACAGTAACCTGGAGGTAATAATGACACTGAGATTAATGAGGATATCTTATTTCAAAACAGTCTGGACAGACGAGGTGTTGTGTGGTGGAGCGGGTGCCCCATATACAGAACCTATAGTCCTTCATGCAGTCGTCCTGGGTTCGATTCCCGACTTTGAGACCTTTGCTGCATGTCTTCCCCCTTTCCCTCTCTGCACATTTTCTGTCGGTTAAAGGTGAACTATTATAATTGTTTTTAATTCAATTCAATTCAGTTTTATTTATATAGCGCCAATTCACAACACATGTCATCTCAAGGGACTTCACAACAGTCAGGATCATACATTCCAATTAGTCCTAACCATTGAACAGTGCAGTCAGTTAGTTTTTCATTCAAATTGGACAAAAAGTTTTTCTGTCTAAGGAAACCCAGCAGATTGCATCCAGTCAGTGACTTGCAGCATTCCCTCCTCCTGGATGAGCATGTAGCGACAGTGGACAGTCACTGGCGTTGACTTTGCAGCAAT
>JAHUTJ010051807.1:0-12016 GCA_036250325.1 Characodon lateralis
TAAAGGATATAATCTTGGAGAAGTTGTACGCTCCAGATCTGTGGAAAATACCAGAAATTTGGCTATTTGGATTCGCAATTGAGACATACCAGTAAAACGACTGGTATGTTGTTCTATAAATACGCCGCTCTTCCCCAGCACTTCCCTACCAGCTGTGTGCTGATAGGACTATGCGTCCGATTAATAAAACTTCCACCTCTCTTCTCAAGGACAATGGCGCTTCTATCAGTGTTGACAGTCTAATTCTTGCAAATACACTCAGACTTACATTCACACCCTCAAGATTCCACCGTACCCTTGCTGAATCTTTACTTATGTGTGTTGCTTACCCCTGCTGAGGTTTTTTTGTACTGTTTCAGATTCTATTCTGCTCAGAATAGAATCTGAAATATGATTTTTTTTTTCCCCCTCCTATCTTACTTTACCTAAATGTGATTTCATTACTTTTCATAGATTTTCAGATTTCTCAGGTTTACCAGCAAAAGCCAAATATTATTAGTATATGAATTTGTATTTGAGTGAAGCTGTTTTTACACCAATGACCAGAGATTTTTAGATTTCTTCGAAGGATTGTATAACAACAATTTCTTACCAGTGAAAGCCAAACATTATTAGTATTTAAAAAGTTTGGGCTAAAAATGTTTTATACCAGTGACCCAGCTTATATATTGTGCAGCCCTACCCTGCACCTTCATGGATTGATGTGCACATAATCCCATGTGGAGCGGGGTAATCCTCTGACATGTGTTTGGTGTCTGTTGTAGATGCAAGAGGTCCAGCAGAATAAGGAGAAGACTTTGGCCAACAACCGAACCCTTGCTGAACAAAACCTCACCCTGCAGCCCCAGCTGGAGCACAAGAAGGAGCAGCTCACCAAGAGCTACATTTGTCTTCAGGAGAGCTTCGAGTCCTATCAGCTTCGCAAGTCCAAACTGGGTATTGTAACTGTGTGCACACAAGATACCGAGAACCATTGTTTATTGATCAGTTTATACGAGGGACTTGAATTTTTTATGTTCCTCAGTTTTTTAGAAATTTGAATACACTTACAAGAGATTACAGAAAACTGAAAACTGATTAAAACATCCATGGCTTTAAGTTGTATTCTCCATGCATTTCTGATGGATTGTGATGGAAACACAATCTAGTCTATCTATTCTAGCCTGACGGGTTTAATTGCACTATTATAATAATGTACTTTTCAGAAAAAAACGTGTCCTACCTGTCAGCAGAAGCTTCAGCTGCAGCTTATAGACCTTTATGCATAGTTTTCTTTTGTTTGTGAAAGAGATGCTGAAGCCAGTTTTTTAAGTAAAGGTAGGGTGGTTTATATCACTCTATTTCTTTATTATAGAACATATTCTATAGAATCAGAAGCTAAATTAAACTAAATGACTACTAGTTGGATTTACTCATCATAAAGCATTAGCACTCAAGGCTCGTGCTGTGTTCTAAATCAAGCCAGTGGAAAAGGGGCATTAACAAACTGTGTTCAAGGCCCCTGCATACTTTCTTCTTTGTCCTTTTTTTTTTTTGCGGTTGGCATACAACGATGTGGTGCATTACCGCCACCAGCTGGCTTAGAGTGTGGACCAGAATGTCGCTGACCCACATTGCTGTCCATCATGCCTTTTCCAAAGTCAGACGCAGCAGACGGCAGGAAATTTTTTTTATATCTACATAGTAAATGAGAAAATGCTTTGCGGTTCGGACAAAATGCTCTCTGGGTCCGGATTTGGACCGGAGAGCAGGGTTTGGGGACCCCTGTTCTAGAGAATGCAGATCCTTATATTGAGTCTGAGATTTCAGTATTTTAGACTGTGTAGTATGTTCCATCCAGAGAAATGTTGGAAGCTCAAAAAAGGTGAAATATAACAACCTGGCTGTCCTCCGCTCGGCTTTTCTGTTATAGTGATACGAACTAAAATAAAATAAAAATTTGACTAAACCTAGTCTGTTTTTAGATTCTGTTCTCTGATTTTCATATAAAGGTTGCTGCTTTTTTCAACTCGTCAATAAAACGTGCAGTGTGGCATGACATCTTCCTCAGGCGGTCATTCTGTAACAATGAAGTTTTCCAATCCACCAGGTGAACTCAGAGGAACTTCCTTTTGTTTTTACCTCTTTTTTTCCTCTGTTTTTATTCTGTTGACATCACCTGACTCAGAAAATACCTGTTTAACCAGTTCCCTCATTTCCCATTAAAGCTTGCTGCAGAAACATTACTTCAAGTGAGCTCTTCTTCTGGTCGATCTCATTGCTGATCTGATTTAGAGATCTACTGTGGTATCATAACATGCTCTAATATCCCCAGTGAGCTTTTATCCTCCACAGCACTTCCTAGTATGTGGATAAGACACAGTGATGATACTTGTGACCTTGTTTACGGACTGGTTGCCAGGCAACTCTCTTTAAATAGCATTCCTGTTATTCGCTCCTCTGTTTCTCTGATAAAAGTAGGGCTGGTACTCCTTCCCTTTCAGGCATGCCACCTTTGAAAGCTCGCTGAAGTCACACCAAGATGCCCTGGTCAGAAATACCGGATGCAGTGTGTGAGGCATAATTTCCATGTCTAAGTGTGATGGCCACCTGAAACAGGCATTTCTCCATCTCTCAAAGCTTGTGGTCTGCAGTCTAATAGACTAATGCAGCACTGTTTTTGTTTTCTGACAGCACTTTATGGCTTTAATTAAATGTATGTTAACCAATGCCCCCCCCCCCCCCCCCCAACTAGGACAGCATTAGCTGTCCTAGTTGGGGAATTGCTGTTGAGCAGCTGTGGACAGAGCTGAAGAAAAGTAGCTGTTTGACCCAGAAATGATTCGGCATACAGTAGCTGATTGTGTTGTTGTTTGCATACAGTTGGCCATCCGGCCTACTGTTTAGTGTCCTTTACGTTCCCCAGCTTTTGCAGACAGCTGCCCTCAGTGTACCATTGCGCTCCCATGAGGCGCCAGGCTGGGAACTTGAAAGAATGGAGAAAAGGAGCAAGACACTTTTCATTGAACCAAAAACTCACTGCTTCAGTTGTAGCTGATCTTTCTAAGCCAGACTTGTGTTCAGACAGTTATGGCTTTGAGTTTGTCATAACATGGAGCTCTAGACAATGTAAAACTGCCTTTAACCTAATCAAAGCTTCACCCTGTATCGGGAAAACCACAGGGAGATTTTATCATCTGATGCTGATAGTTCATATGTATATGTAGAATGTGAATAAAGTATGGGTGCTTCTGGGGTCCTGTCAAAACCGTTTCGTTTTGTCGTCTTCCGCTTTATCCGGGACCGGGTTGCTGGGGCAGCAGACTCAGCAGAGATGCCCAGACGTCCCTCTTCCAGCGGATCCAACTCACCACCAGGTGGTGATCAGTGGACAGCTCAGCCTCTCTCTTCACCCGAGTGTCGAAAACATGCCGCCAAAGGTCTGACGAGAAGGCCGGGTACTTCGCACCACCTACTTCGCCCGGCCCATAGGCCGAAACGACATTGTTCCCAACCCGAAGGTGCAGGGATGCACCCTCTCATCCACTGGGGTAAACCCCAACATGAGACGGCTGAGCTGGGGGGCCGACAAGCAAACCCATGCCCGCCGCCTCTCTCCGTGGGCCACTCCAGAGTCGAAGAGGGTCCAGCCCCTCTCGAGGAGAATGGTTCCAGAGCCCACGCTGTGTGTGGAGGTGAGCCCGACTACTTCTAGTCGATATTTCGCGACCTCCCACACAAGCTCAGCCCCCCCCCCCATATGTCTTGATATATGAGGTCACAGAAAATACGGGTTATTTTTAAATAGCTTCTTACATCTCTGTGCTTCCACTAGGGCTGCACGATAGTAGAAACTCTTGCGATGGCGATATTATACATTTCAAGAATTTGTTTCTTTGATGACACACTTTCTTATCTTTTTACCTGGGTTAATAAAGTGCCTTGCAAAAGTATTCACACTCCTTGAGCTTTTTAACATTTTCACAGCACTTTGAGTGTCTCGTTACTGAAAAGCGCTATATAAATAAACTTAGCTTAGCTTACCTTACATGTTACAACCACAAACTGCAGGGTATTTGTTAAATAGATCAACACAAAGTAGTGTATAAACTTGAATTGGTTTTTGGATATGTCTTTACCAAGTGGATGACATAATTTTCAAGTCTTGCCACAGATTCTTTATTTGGATTTAGTTATGAACTTTGACTGGGACCATACTTATTTTTTTTTATTTAAACCATTCCATTCTAGCTCTTACTGTATGGTAAGGGCTGTTGTCCTGCTAGGTTAACCTTTGAACCAGTCTTCTGCAGAGGCTTTTGCCCAGTATTTAACTCACCCATTTTCCCATCAACTTTGACCAGCTTCTCTGTCCCTACTGAAGACAAGGAACCTTGTGGAATAATGCTGCCACCACCGTGTTTTATTCTGGAATGTTGTGTCTCCAGGGCGGTGTGTGGTGTCAGTTTTCTGCCAACCACATGTATGCATGCAGGCCGAAAATTAAGTTAGGGTCTCATCTAACCAGAGCATGTTCTTCTCCTACAAGGCTTGTTTCAAACTGTGTATGGGACTCATAGTTTTTATTGACCAGTTGCTTCCTTCTTGTAGTTTTTCCATATTTTATTTGTTAAAAAAACAAATAAAATCATGTATCTTAATCTCCTTCTGCTACACAACAATGCTGTGTTTGTGTCTATCACATATAATTCCAATGAAATATGTTGAAGTTTGTTGCTGTAACATGACCAAATGTGAAAAGCTCAAAGTATCATCACTTTCCGAGGCAACGTATACCGCATATGGAATATAACATGCCATCAAATTCTAAGTCCTTTTTATGAACTTCTTGTTCTCATGGATACCAAGATGCCATTTGTGGTTTGCTTAAACATTTAAACATTATTAATAAAAGTGAGCTTGACTATGAGTTTGCTCGGGATCTTCTGCACAAATGGATCGGTTTACATTTTGTTCACTTGGTTGGCAGACAATAGCAGCTACAGTAGCATATCAGGTTTGACTGGGGCCTGGTATGTCATTAGACATCCACTGTACATCAGTCAGGCTTGGTGGCATGTCTGTAGGTTTACAGCTCTGTTGTTGAGGTCAGTAAGTATTGCTGTGTCATACGTGTGTGTGTGTGTGTGTGTGTGTGTGTGTGTGTGCACTGTTTAGGCCTTAGCTGGTACCGACTTTCAGCCCTGTTTCAGAGCTTTACCTTACTTTTGTTGTTGTTCACAGCAAACAGAGAGGCATTATGACTGTTTGGTTGTGTTGATCTTAGGACCATGCTTAGCAGGTACCCCATGAACTGCCAGATGGATGGATAGAGGGTAGTTTTCAAAACAATGCGGTAAATTTCCTCAATGCAGTACTATGCAGAGCTGCTGTAAGCAGTGTGCAAACACCAAACAAGAACATGGTGACTCAATTGCAGTGTGATCTGTGGAAAACAAATGATTTGTTGTTTTACTAAAGGTGTTTTTTGTTTATGACCTTAGACTTGACTTGGACTTTCACACTAGTGCCTCGTGTCTTACCATGGTTAACATGGAGATTGTCTGTTTTGTATAGAAATCAGTTTTATTTATTAACATGGATCTATCTGCTCCCTCTTTGCTCAATGTTTTTTTTTCTTTAGTTCAGTTTCTCTTGCTAGTTATTCTGGCAAACAAAAACACTCCATCTCTTTGTTCAGGGTCAGCAGAATCCTAACATTTGTGTTTTTTTCTGTCCTGTAACAGACCACAAGTCAGGAACCACCTCCCTGGACACTCTGTTGGCCCTACTTCAGGCAGAGGGGGCCAAAATAGAAGAAGAGACAGAGGTAAGCATTCTACAACTCCCTCCATGGATGACCTCATCCATCCTGAGTCAGTGATTCATATGCCATCCTCTCCAGTTGTTTCTGGTTTCTATCTGACTTGAATTTCGTCATTGTTCAAGTATAAGAGCCTTGATGATGCCATGACAAACTTGGGTATAACAGCTGTGTTTCCTGCAGTAACACCAACTTCTGCAGTTTGTTTAAATCTTTCCAGCTATGACGTTGACTGTTTGCAAATGCGGGCTCCACTTTCTTTCAGCAGCTGAGAACTCCAATCCACTGCATGTCATTATCTTCTAAATACTAACCAAAAGCCTTTTGGAACATATGGTTGGCAAATAGGTGGCAGCTTTCTGAAGGTTTGAACAGGTGGGCCCTGATCTTCATAGACTCCAAATAGCTAAATTGCTTGTACAAAAAAAATTTGCACGTGCAATAAGTGGACCTGTTGCACCTGATTTACAAAGATTGCGCATGTAGTGGACAACAGGTGCAAAAGAGGTGCAGATCACCCTATTTAAATGAGGAAATTGTGTGTGTTACTGGCTGGCTGCCTGCTACTGCTCCCAACGGAACTAGACGAAAAGCGAACAGACCTTCTCCGCTGTGGCGATTGAAACATGCAGGGGTTGCTGCGCCGCATTATTATGAATGATCCAGTTACTGATATTTTTTTTTTTCCTTCTGTTTCCAGAAGGGGAACAGGTTTCTGGACTGTTACACTTTAACTTTAGTCGTTGCTATTCACAGCAGCAGGTTTTTCATCGCAGACTCTGCCATGTCGAGTTTATGGTAAATGGTAAATGGACTGAACTTATATAGTGCTTTTCCAGTCATAGTGACCACGCAAAGCGCTTTACACTAGAGCCACACTCACCCAATCGCACTCACTAACACTCACACATTCATACGTGAGTTTAAGCATGCAGAAGGCTGAGTTTGAAGTTGTTCTGCGATTAGCGCTTCATGTTTGGGGTCCCGATGGACCCAGTGATGCCTCGCCATCGGACCCAGTGAACACCATCGTTGCGAACACGGGGCAGCTGGTCAGTGCTGCGTCTGCACCACAGGAGCGTGCACAGCTTGTTATCTGTGTTGCTCGACATAAGTTGCAACAGTTGCAGCTTAGAATTTGGCCAGTCAATACTAACAATAAAAAAGAAAAATATGTCTGTCAATTAATTTATTAGAGGTTTGCCTCCATTGAACTTTACATTTTTTACAGACATTTACCGTGTTCTTTTTTTTTGAGTATTTGTTAGACGAGTCTGGAGTTTATCACAAACAGCCACAATATTTAAGCCTGAGTGTAAGATTAGCAACATAAAAATAGTTTGTTGTAGAAGCTGGCTATCTGTATATTATAGCTTTGCTAATTTTGTTTAAGTTATGTGATCAGGTATGTGCGCACTTCGGTATTATCAGGAAAGTGGGCGCTTGATCTCACTAATAGCGATGGTGCACTGGAATGATCCAGACGCAACACAAAAAGGTGTCAAAAGGAGTTTTATCTTAAGAAATATGTCATGGCCTTTGATTGTGATTGGCTCCAAATCAGACCTCAGACAATCCTACATAGAATCCTTTATTCTCATCGATTTAATTTATTTATTTTTGACAACCCAAATGTGTTGACACATGTACAGAAGCTTCTCCCCCTCTCCTTATCTATGCCTCCATCTCGCCACAGACATTTTTGCGTCCCAGTTAGTACCTGCATTTCAAACGTGCTAAACAGCACTCGCAATAAGTTTCAGGTTTGACAAATCGCATTGCTGGTGGTAAGGGATTACTTTTACATATACCCCTCCCATAAATTTGCTTTTAGGTCATTATCATATTTTGCATATTCGTGAAGGCAAACACACTAAAAAGTTTGCGTCTTGTTTGTAGATCAACTTTGCGGACACAAACAGGTTTGTACATGGAAACCTTTGGAAGATCAGGCCTTTGGTGGATTACAAAAGCTAGCAACCCTCTAGTGGTAGAGGAGTGTAAATTAGCTGTTACTTCAATTGCCAATGTCAACAGCAACAATAAACACAATGACAGGATGTAACTGTTTTAATTATTTATGTGATATTTTTTTATGTGATAGGCCAATAAAACGTAGTGCAGATGTTGTAAGAAATAGCAACATCAAGCATTTACTCTTATTTCACATTTAAACATCTATATGTTAAATTGGTCGTTGATTTTGGCATGTCATCACTGGATGAATCTGTTTAATAATGATCCCTTTCATATCACTGTGCCTTGGTGCCATTTCCATAGTGTTGACTCACAGCTTGGTGTTATTAACAAGACTCCTTTTACTTGTGTCTATAGAACATGGCTGACTCTTTCCTGGATGGTGATATGACCCTGGATGCCTTCATTGATTCCTACCAGAACAAGAGGAAGCTGGCCCACTTGAGACGAGTGAAAATTGAGAAGCTGCAGGAGATGGTGCAGAAGGGCCAGCATCTCCCCCAGGCAACTGTCCCCTCCTCCCGACATCAGGATGTGCCAGCTGTGTCCTCCCTCCTCACTGACAGCAACAACTCTTCTCCTGTTGCCCAGCCCAGAAGGAAACCTCCTGCTCCTCCATCCCAGCCACCTCCTGTTTTAACTCCAGCTCCAACTGCATCCTCACAGCCTCCTTTCTTCTGCCAGCCTTCACAATACCCACCAATTCCTCCCAGAACAGGGCAGCCCTTCCCCAGCGTCTCTGCTGGATACCCCAGCCACTACCTCTCTCAGTACCCTCCTGCTCTGCCTCAAAGGCCCCCGCCTCGTATGGCTCCACAGCCTGGCTTTATCATTCAATAAGTTCAAATTAAATTTATTTTAAAAGTTCTAGTGTTGGTCAAAGACGTTTAACAACCGGAGCTCCTCTGAGAACAATGTTTCTATGTTATCTGCCTTGGATTATGCCCAATAGCAACACGAAGAAAGCAGATCTACAGAGGTGGGTCTGGTCGCGCTCGTCTGAGGCAGATCTCCTACAACCTCTGGATTCCTGCTCACCTCTCACTCGCGCCAGCACGCCCATCAAAGTTAAACAAAAATAAAAATAAATGTGGTGGGTCCATGTTGGGCTTCTCTCTGCCAGTCCCTTCAGAGAAAAGGGAGCCACTGTAGGCTGCAGCGAGTGAAACAAACCTCAGCCTGTGAGTCTATAAGCGGAGACCTAATAATTGGCACTTTCTGTCTCCAGTTTGCGCCCCCACCCTTCTTCACAAAAGGGTTTCATAACCACTCCATCACAGCATGCTAATTTACTTGTATATGCAAGCCAGGAGAGACCCAGAGTACTGTGCAGTTTTCATTAAAATATCTTTTTCCAGAATATATTCAGGCAAAAACTGCATCTATGCTGTGATTTTTCTTTTTTCCTTTCTCAAAAATAAAAAAAAAATTACAAGGTACATAGGAATATTTGAATTTGAGCATCATCTATAGGTTTAAGACTAATGGAGTTATGTTAATAATAGCCAGGATATACTGATTAATATGTGTAAGGAGAGATTAGGTCTGTGTTTCTTCAGTATGCAGATTGCTCTAGTGGGACCCCGGCCCTGCCTGGTCCTTTTCTGAGGATGGGGCTAAAAGGGAGCTGAGGGGATCAGCAGCTGAACCTCAGTTGAAGTGAAGGACTTCTGAAAAGCCATACAGTACACTCCAGGTGTGTGTTGTACCTTATGGGCTCCTGTTGTACTGCAACACTCCTTTTATGATGTCTGTTTTTGTTTTAATACTCTCAGTAGGAACTTTTTGGGGAAACAATGCCAACAGTTCTTTGGATGACATACATGCTGTATGGTTCTGTTCAGCTGTATTCAACACTGAGCACCAAAGACTTCCCACAATACAGTCTGTATTTGTTTTGCTCTATTTTATTTTTTTTGTAAGTGAAGCCTTTAGTGCAGTTTTCTTCCATTGTTCCCAGCATATCTGTTTGTGATGCTTTAACAGTCTTTTTGTAAACATGCAAGAGCCAGAAGACCTTAAGAAGAGCAACCTGGCTTTAGGAGGAAATCATCTTCTTGGTGCGATTATTGTTATTTTTCCCTACCAACCCGACTGCTGTTCGCTGTGCACTGTTGAAGAGCCACGAGTGCCTACACTTGAAAGTGACATTGTGCTGATGACTTTATGTATCTATGCTCAGCTGTAAATGTTAGAACCATCCTCCTTCCCCACTGTTTAGATTATCGTTGGGTCCCCCCCACTACTATGTCTTCATTTTTTTTTTTGCTTCCAGTACATTTAAAGATTGGGGTTGTTTATGAGTCCAAGAAACTCCCCGAGTAGCAGGTAACGTTGCTAAAAGGGATAGTTACAGATTTTTCTTAAGTGAGTTTTTGTTTAAAGGTTATAAGCAGCTTTGAAAATCGAGATATAACAGTGAGTTAAGTGAACTCTATTTTATTAATTACTACACTGTCTTTTCTGTTGGGTAGTTAATGACGAAGAAGATGCAAAGCATGTTGTCTACTGCTGGTAAGATAACTCCTTGCCATCAGAACCTCACTTAAAAAATTCCTAACTGTTCCTTTAAATCATGCCAAAAAGACAAGAGACAGCCCCCCACCCCCGGGCTATGTGCCTAGCGGTGCTAGTACTTGTCTTCCATTGTGTGGGCTGAATTTATTTGCATGTGATCTTTCTTTGATTTAACTTTTATTAATAAAATAACAGGCCTCTAAATTGATTTTCTTCATATCATAGAAATTGAAACATGGAATTAGGTGAGATTAAAAGAAAATTTGAGAACAAAGCAAGATATATATAAATAAATCAATCTTTTTCTGCATGGACTTTCCTGTTTTAGTTGGAAGACTTCTGTTTGAATACTTGCTGCTTTTTCTTTGAACTGATCTGTTGCATCAGTGGGTTGGTTTTAAATGTGGTTGGTGATAATTTCAGTGTAATGTAGGTATTTACTTTTAATGAATGTTTAAGTGGAATTTAATGCTATTTTTAAGTTCAATAAAACATACATTTTTTATGTCATACCTTCATGTTATTTCTTTGAACAATTCTGGGTGACTCTGGGTAACTTATAGGAGATCGCAGCAGCATGAGATGTGGATGGTGATTTACCATGCTGACATTTTATTGGCAGTAACTAGTTGTCGGCACAGCAGCACCAAATGCAACACTTCCCAACCTCACCAATGGAAAATGTATTTAACTTTAAATTGCTTTAGGTTTACTGTGCAACAAGAAACATGCATACAAAAAGAATATGGAGTTAATCTCGTTTCCCATTATCTTCTCTTATATAAGGATACAAATTTCTGAAAAGGACACGAGAGCCACCTAGTGGTTTAATTGTTTTTAAACAGCCTCACACTTAAAAATAATACAGGTTGGATTTCATCTTGTTGTGCGCTGAACATTTTTTTCACATCCGTTCAAGATTTTCCACCTTAATGCACAAAGGAAACTTTTTAGCAGCACTTAAAATGTAGAAACAAGCAACTTTGCAGAAATACTGTAAAATATATAGAAAATAAACTGACATATTTGAATATATTCATTTATTACGTTTTAAAATTGATGTGTGTACAGTAATTCTAATTAAATTTAAAGCTATTTTTTTCCAATATATTTTAAGATATTTTAGTTTTAATGGGACACCACTGAGCTAATTTGACAAATTGTACTATGAAAACATTACATTTTTAAATGGATAAATGTTGATATTCTTGTTATTGTGATATATATTTCTGAAACAACTTTTGTTTTAGCAAATTTTTGTTTGCAGTCCCAGTTGCAAGAAGAGCTGAGAGAAAATACAATCAAATAAAATAAGTGATAAAGATTAAGCGAAAATAAAAGAAAAATACTAATTTGGCAGTAAAGCTGTATATTAGAAATCACATCACAATATTAATTGTTTCATGTTGACATATTTGCTGATTTGGACTCGATCTTTAGAAAATATGTTTTAGTTACACAAACAAGTCTTAATGATTTTACATTTTGAAATAAATGAACATATACAACGTTGATACAACACATTTTAATATAAATACATGTATTTATTTTTACCAAAATAGTTCATATATTAGTATATACACAGCTCAAAAAAATAAAGGCAACACTTAAACAACACAATATAACTCCAAGTAAATCAAACTTCTGTGAAATCAAACTGTCCACTTAGGAAGCAACACTGATTGACAATTAATTTCACAGCTGTTGTGCAAATGGAAA
>JAHUTJ010051808.1:0-12013 GCA_036250325.1 Characodon lateralis
CCTCCACCAGTATCACGTAGTGACCTGGCCACTATCCTGCAAGAAGAATGGCTTAAAATCCCTCTGACCACTGTGCAGGACTTGTATATGTCATTCCCAAGACGAATTGATTCATTGTCCAACCCCTGTACATTCCAGTTGATTCTAGTTATCAATGCAGTCAATGCAGTCAAATTCAGTTTAATATTCAAATTGATTAAATAGTTTTCTATATGGAAGGAAACCCAGCAGATTGCATTGAAACACTGACTTGCAGCATTCACTCCTCCTTGATGAGCATGTAGCGACAGTGGGCAATCGCTGGCATTGTGGAAAAGGATAACTCCCCTTTAACATGAAGAAACCTCCAGCAGAACCAGGCTAAGTGTGAGAGGCCATTTGCCATGACCGACTGGGGGTTTGAGAGAGCAGAGCATACACACAATAGAACACTGAACCAAAAGTACTTTCTATGTGAAAAAACGTAAAACATTAAAGGCAGTAGTAGCTCCTTCAGTGCATTAAATCTAAGAGAGAAAAACAGCTGAGCAGATAAACTCTGAGGCAGTTTTCAAGTCCAGAGTAAGAAAGAGAGCACATACAGTTAGTCACAGTAAAAGCTCAGCCAGTAGCTATGTCTAGGAGAGAGACAAGGTTAGGAACAGAAATAACAGAGAGAGAACATGAGTTAAAAGCCGAAATAACAGCAAATGCTGCAAAATTGGAGGGTTGTAGGAGAATTTACCAGAGAGAGGGAAAGTGGTCATTATGTCCTCCAACAGCCTTAACCTATAGCAGTATAACTACAGAGATAACTCCACTCCAGCTTTAAGCTTCATTAAAAAGGCAAGTTTTAAGCCTAAAAGTAGTCTGCCTCACAGACTAAAACTGGGAGCTGGTTCCACAGGAGAGGAGCCTGATAACTAAAGCATCTGCCTCCCATTCTACTTAGGAACCACCAGTAAAACTGCCGTCTGAGAACAAAGTGCTCTGTTAGGAACATATGGAACAATCAGATCTCTGATGTATGGTGGAGCTAGATCGTTTAGGGCTTTATATGTGAGGAGGAGAATTTAAAAATTATATTCTGAATTTAACAAGGAGCCAAATAAGAAAAGCTAAAATAGGAGAAATATGATCTCTCTTTTTAATTTTCATCAGAACTCTTGCTGCAGCATTTTGAATCAGCTGAAGGCTTTTAACTGCATTTTGTGGACATCCTGATAGTAAAGAATTACAATAGTCCAGCCTTGAAGTAACAAATGCATGGACTAGTTTTTCAGTGTCACTCTTGGGCAGGATATTTCTCATTTTGGCAATATTCCAGTGGTGAAATGAATGAAATTCTAAAAACCTGTTTAATATGGGATTAAACTACATGTCCTGGTTAAAAATAACACCAAGGTTTTTACTTTAATGCCAGAGGCTAATTTAATGCTATCCACATTAATTAATTAACTAGGCAGTTACTTTTTAAAGACTCCTGTCCACCAATAACAACTTCTGTCTTGTCGGAATTTAAAAACAGAAAATTTAAAGTCATCCAAGACATGCCTGTAGTCTATCTAACTGGTTGGATTCATCAGAATATATGGATAAATAAAGCTGAGTATCATCAGCCTAACAGTGGAAAAATGTATGCCATGCTGCTTGATATTTTTACCGATTGGAAGCATATATATATATAGTAAAAAGAACAGGTCCAAGCACTGAACCCTGTGGTAACCCTGGAGTTTGAAGATGATTTATCATTTACATGAACAAACTGGAATCTGTCAGACAAATAAAAAATTAAACCAGCCTAGTGCTGATCCCCAGATCTCTACAGCACGTTCCAGCCGTTCTAAGAGAATATTGTGATCGACTGTATCAAATGCAGCACTGAGATCTAACAGAGCAAGTACAGACACAAGTCCATTATCCGAGGCCATGAAGTATCATTAGTGACTTTCAGCAGAGCTGTTTTAGTGCTATAATTAGCTCTGAAACCTGACTGAAACTCTTCAAACAGATCATTGCAGTGTAAATGCTCATACACTTTATTAGCAACAATTTTCTCAAGAAACTATATAGATAAAAATGGAAGATTAGATATAGGCCTGTAATTTATTAAGCCATTTTGATCAAGAGAAGGTTTCTTAAGTAAAGGTTTAATTACAGCTACCTTAAAAGGCTGTGGTACATTTCCATTTACTATAGATAGATTAATAATATCTAAAATTGGGACGGTAATCAAACTGAACACTAATTTGGTTTGGATGGGTCTAACATACAAGTTGAAGGTTTAGATGAAGCTAATATTTTTGATAACTCAGAGATCTCAACTGGATCAAAACAATCCAAACACAGATCCGATTCTACAGTTACTTTCAATGCTGTCTCACCTACTGAGGATCATGTAATCATTTTTGGGAGGATGTTTATAAAGAAAAAAAAAAACTCCTCTTAAAATAGTGACAAATACAAATCACAAATTACACATTACAGCAGACTTTTATTGACACTCCTGGTAAAGACGTGTACAGAGGAGTTACATTAATCCATATTTTATTGCAGTAGCATCATCTAATAAAAAAAAGAGTAACTTGTTGCAATTCTAAACCTGGGTCATTGTCCAGCCTCATTACAATTCCAGTTGTTTTAAATATTTTAATTGTGTTGGCCATAGATTTGGGGAAGTTTAGGCTAAAAGAAATGGGCTTTGCGTAAGATTATGCTTTTCCACCAGGAAACAAAATCATAGATTACAAATTAAAATTTCCGGGACACTCTGATTAACTTAAAAGAGTACTGTAAAAATGCTTTGGTTACCCCTATTTTTTCCCCTAGTGAACAAATGTTTTAAAATGAAAGAGCAATTGTTAAAAATTTTGTAAATTATTTTAAGGTTTTTAACCCTTTACCAAGGGTGCCATTAAATATGGAGGACGTTCTATGTCTTAATCTTTATTTACAAAAAATTTTGCAAGGATTAAGGGACAGCAAAATCAACACGAGATAATTATGTGCATCTTTTGTGTTTTGTTACAAACGATAGTTTGCAACCAGGCATACAGCTGGTCTATTCCAAGATAAAATACAATATTTTTTCAACCTAAAGAGAGGGTCAAAGAATGGATTCCTTGTTGGTTTCGTAATACAAAATCTGTCCTCTTCCTCTGCTTAAGGTCCTCCCGGACCACAAACCTGCATGGGAATGACGGTGCCAATGTCATCCTGTCACCTGAGCTGAGCCATTATTACACAGGCATTCTTAATAGCCCTATAGATTAAAGTCCAGAGGAACAGGACACCAACAGATTAAAAAAAGGAAGATAGGAAAGAGGATGATGAATTGCCTTGGATTGCTAGGCAATCATGCATAAATTACTAGGATGTTCTTAGGTATAATAACCGGTTTTAAGTGATTGCTCACTCCTGGGAAGCTGTCGTGTAAGTAGGAGCGGGTTGGGGCACAGGGGAAAAGAGATGGTTGGCGGGTAAAGAAAGGAGCGGGTCGCAGCTGTCTACTCAATCACATCACCGTCAAGGGTATCGCCCTGACACTGTCTCCACTCCCTACCCTCAGCATTCACACAAATCTCCTGATAGACAGACGTAGCAGTCGAACAGAACCCTCACCCCCAATGTTGCGGCCCCTAAGGTCCCCCCTGGCACGTCTCTGTGGTCCTGGCGGCAGCTGCTGGGAGCGGCAGCTATAACTGATTATTCAGGATCGAGACTAACAAGAATCCGCCATATTGATCTCCAAACAACATGTTCTAGTTGTGAATACATCATGAAGGGGGAACAGGCTGTTTTGTTTTTCCTTTCTCATTGGACTTGCTGCAGATTCTATTGCAGATTCAGGAAAAGCAGCTTTAGATGAAAGAGTCAAGAGTTTGACTTTGTTTAAACTCTTAACTATAGCAGTGGGTCCTAGTTGCACAGAATGTCCAGTATATCTTATTTTGTTCTGTGTTTTGTCATAATTTGTAACAGTAGATGGCTTTTAAGAATTTCTCAGAAGTTTAGAGGAAATAATTCTTGGCTGGTATTTAAGTTCAGAGCAGCAAAACTCAGTTTCTCGGCTTTCTCTCGATTTATGGCTGATAGTAAAAATTATAATTTAATCAAATATTACTTGGTCCTGAAAGATTAACAGAAATATTGTAAATTGTTTAACTTTTTTAAAAAGAAATGCATGAACACTATTGATAATTATGAGCAAAACCTCTGATAATAAGGCAGCATCAAGGATGCCGATTGCTAACAAAGTTACATCTATTAAATCATGACAACTAAAAGAGCCTGGGACCAATTATACAGCACATTTAGGAAAAAAGCTATCCTTTATGCATGTTAGCAGGTTACACACCAAATACAAATTTTGTTTATGGACTAATCTCTCCACCATATGTATCATAATTCAGCGTTTGTGGAGGACCAAAGTGCAGAGAGGTAGCACTGTTGCTTTGCAGCAAGATGGTCGTGGGTTCAACTCTTTTTGTATGGAGTTTGCATGTTCTCTCCATGCATTTGTGGGTTCTCTCTGGGTACTCTGGCTCCCGCAGTCCAAAAACATCACTGTTAGGTTAACTGATCTCTCTCAATAGCCCTTAGGTGTGAATGGGTGTGTGTGCTTGGCTGTTTGTCTTGTGTGTCATTGTGTTGCCCTGCGATGGACCGGTGACCTGCTGGAGATAGACACCATCTCCCCTGTGACCCTGTGCAGAAGAAGCAGGTGTGGAAAATGGATGGGTGGACATATAATCCCTCAGAAAGTTTTCATCTCAGAAGCCTTGCAATGTATTTAAACACCACTTTTGTGAGGTAGGATGTCAAAACAATCACTAGCATTTCATCAGTTGTTCATTGTAAGGAGTTTCACTAAAAGTGCTCACATCAAATTGTCAAGAAGTAGTTTGTGAATTTGTTTTCATTCTGGAGCTAGTTTTTTCTTTCATTTATCCATTTAGCATATTCTTCTGCTTGTGCGCTTCACTTCATTGATGTATCAAATGCTGGTAATAGTTTAAAGTGTGTGTGTTTCTTTCTAAATGAGTCATTATGAGCATTCTACCATGCTATTGTCATACCTGCTTGTGTTTTTTGTTATATTACCTGGTCTAGTCTTTTGTTTTCTGTCACCCTGCACCCCAAGCCCACATCTGTTCTGTTTTCACCTGATTGTCTTGTCACGTTTGTCATTGGTTCCCCCTGCTGTTCAGTTTTGTATTTAACCCTGTTTGTTTCCGTTGTTCCCCGCTGGTTCCTTATGTTATGTGTATGTGTGTTTCCTGCTGCGTGCTTGCTACCCTGTCTGTGTCCTGCCATGGAAAATAAAGACTCATCTTACCTTCAAACCTGGAGCTTCAGGAGTTCTTCCCCGCATATTGGTCCATCAAAAAAACATATTATGACAGAAGGAACCAGCCAACAGGACCAAGCGGGAGGATTGGTGAGAGAATTCAAGAGGGGTGAGATTCTGGTCAAATTATTTTCTCACCTTGCTTCCTCTCCCAGCTCCCCATGGAGGAGGCTGGAGATAGCTGGCAGCCTCGAAGACTGGCTCAAGGCGAGGAGGGATTTTTTCACTGATCCTTGGAATCACCATGCCATTGAGGCCGAGCGACAAAGGGCCCTGGGAGAAATCGCCGCTTCTATGGGGAGATCTCCTGCTCCCTCCTCCACCTGCCTCTCCACCGAAGCTCGACATGGTTTTCCAGCTCATGGTTTAGCTCCTGATCAGCCATCGCCGCTGCTTCCGACTCCTAATCCTGTTCCTGGTCCAGTTCCGGAGGGGTTCATAGATGAACCGCCTCCACATCCGATCCTGTTCCTGGTTATGTTTCAGAGGGGTTCATGGATGAACCGCCTCCACACCCCGATACTGTTTCTGGTCCTGTTCCGGAGGGGTTCATGGATGAACCGCCTCCACACCCCAATCCTGTTCCTAGTTCTGTTCCAGAGGGTTCCCAAGCCGAGCCGCCCTCACACTCTGTTCCTGCCCATGCTGTGCCTCTGCGGCTCCGCTGCAGATCTCCACGGCCTCGCCGAAGGTCCCAGCGGTCTCTGCACCGTTCGCCTGGGTTCCAGCAGTTTCGCACCGCACCTCTGAGCTCCACCGTGGGTTCTCCTGGTCCCGACGCCGGCCGTCAGATCATCGCCTCCTACGTCGCCGGCCGTCTGATCGTCTTCTCCTACGTCGCTGGCCTGCTGATCGCCCGGGATCTGCCTGGGACCGTCTCCGGGCTGGCTGCCTGAACTCTGGGTCTGCCGGGGAAAAAAACATATTATGACAGTTATTGCTACTGTGACAACTTAAACAGCAAAGCTGGTAGGGGTTCATGGTAGCCACAGTCGACTGTCCACCAAAGCTAGCCCCATGGGAGCCATGTCTATTGTTGGTGCAACACTTAAGAGCCTAGACATTAGTCTCCCTTCACCAGATCCTTCTTTGTCATCACCAAGGTACAGCTATGTACTTTGCTTTAAACCGTGTCCCTGCAGTCTCTGTTTCTTTAAGTTCTCAGCTCCCTCTTTTTCTTTGCTTAAGCAATACAGTAATGTTAGCACAGCAAAGAGCTCTCGAACAAAGCACACCCAGCCCACTTAACTCAATAGTATCCACAATAGTCAATTAGGCTAAAATACAATAGGCTGCCTACCAGCCAACCCAATCAAGCATATGCACAGATACAAGACGAAATTGTGCACTTTCCTTCAGTGACTCCTTCAGTGACTTCAGATTTGATAAGCAGAAAATGAAAACATTAAGGTAAAACTGTGAATGGATACACAGGTTAATATTTACTCTGCAGCACATGGTGTGAGAGAATTAATGGTTTCATCCCATCTTCCATTAATCCAAGAAAATGCTATAGAGCCACATCCTTTACCTGTCTCTTTTTTTTCTCTCTCTTATATCCCCTGTGAAACTGAGTTCAAAGCAGGGCTTTTGATTGCACATACAGGGGCTCTCCAGCAGGATATGAGGGAAGTAAGAGGGTTGAGGCACAAAGAAAAGGTGGCCTAGAAACAGAGGAAACAACAGAGTATGTTAGAAAAAGCCTTTGTATTCCAGGACATCTGGGTCTTTGGGCAAAAGTCAGGGAGATGGGGGTTCTGGGTGTCCAAATGATAAAATTTCCTTGGACCAAATTCACAAAACATTTAATCAACAAGAAACACTCACTCAGGTACAAAGAACTCATTTGGGACTACCAAACTTTTTGCTGATGCACTTAAACTGCAGCCTGAGGGTTATCTTAGCCTAGCTACATAGGATAAGTCTGTGAGCCAAGGATTACTTCCCTGGCATGACCTCAGAGGGAATTGCACCAAAGGCAATAGATTCTGGTGCACAGAGTAGAGGACACAAATCAAAGACTCAGTTGCCAGCTCACGAAATGGTGAAGTGTTGAGGAGTGCTATCCAAGCTTGGCACCTCATACATGCAGGGAGGCCATTGGTAGTGTCAGCAACATAACAAATTCACCAGGCATGCACAGTAAATATGCAACATGAAAAGACAGCTGACCTAAGAGGTTTGCACATGCCTCCAGGGTAGAATCAGTATCTAAAACTCTCAGGTACAAGCATGCAGTACACCAAAGTACCTACACAGTGACCAGTAGAAAGGTAGACAAAGGACAAACCGAAACTAAATGTGTGATTAACAAAAGTGTGCTTTTTTACCATTTTCTTTTCTCTGTTTAATCTGTCGTAAAATATATTTTCCCCTGGTGCAGTGGCATCAGAAGGAAATAAATGTAACAGAAACATTTCTGCTATTGTCAGTAAGATATGCATTAGTAGATCCGGGGCACTCAATGGCAAACGTGTGTGTGTGGGGGGGAGGGGGGGGGGGGGGACTGAGCTTTAAACTGCAGACTACAAATTAAGCATGTTTGCTCATCTTAAAGGACAAATAATTAGTGGTTAATGCCATAGTAAACAGTTTGCAGTGTTCCCTCTTCTCCTTTGAACCAAGTCAGTGAACCAAGTCAGTGAAAAAAAAAGAAAAGAAAGGTAAAAGTAGCCATTAAAGAATTTTTTAATGAGTCTAGGCCCTATTAATTAATCATTAAAAGATATGACTATAATTATTAATAGGTTATTTCTTATTTCTATCACTGATAAATTCAGGTAAATTAAATTTTTTACAGTAAATCTGCCATTGACACTACAAGACAACCAGCTCCACCACACTGTTTGCCTAAACTGCATATAGTCTTTTCCTATACGAATGCCTGAGAACACACAAAGAAAGAGACTGGTACCTATTTATTTGAGCTAAATCTTAAATATCTTTTCCCAAATGAGTGTAAGTAAAAAAGAGAACAAAACACGTGCTCACTACAAATGAACACAAGCAGACATGATAGCACTCATAATCATAAGAAAATGTGTCCTTGAGCTTTCTTTAAGTGTGCCACATCAGTATAACTGAAGCACTTAATGTACCGGGCCATTTTGCCTGCCATCAATTCTGTACACCATCCAATATACTGAATCTTGCACTTGGTGGATGGAAGAATAGGAAGGGTGTGAGGAAAGAAAAACAAAAGCGATTGATATAAATGATCTGCCGGCCAGGAGAGGCCCCCAGGCAGGGGCGAGCGAAGGTCCGCTCGATACCAATTGATCGTGGGAGGCCCAGGCATTCGTCTTAATTCTGACTAATTAAGGCAGCAGCTGACGAGAAGAGGTTAGAGGGACACATTGTTGATGTGTGTGTGCATGAGCTCTCCTGCATCAGTGGGACCTCCCAGATTACAAAATCTAGCCCCCATGTTTACAAAGCGAGGAACAAGTGGAGGATTAAGGAAATCAGTTTAGGAAACAACAACCGTCCCTACATTAGTGCTGCTGCCAAAATAATTTCCCTCACCGCAGCAGGCTGCCTGACAGGCAGGATAGAAATAAGTCCCTCTCTTACTTTTTTTTATCCTGTTTGTGTGAATTGTGTGATTATCTTTCTGACAACACAAATCTGGCCTTTGGTATCTAGGAGGAAGCAGAACAGAGATGCTTCTCTAGCCTCACCAATCCAACCCATTGACATCAACCCCTTTTAATTTGCAGGAAGGAAAAATTAGGTGCAATCAGAAGAACATTTGGCAAGGTGATGCTTTTCTTACATGGTCAGGAATGTAAAAAATATAGGCAGCTAAGGTGCTGGAAAAAAGAGGCAAAATGCCTTATATTGCAATATTATGCTAGAAGATTGCAAATTGAACTGGAGAAAAGAGGGTTGAGAGCTCAGAGTATAATCTCAAAGCCCTTTTAAAAGATCACAGAATCTGAGAGCAGAACCAGAATGCGTCCTGAGCTGCAGAGAGTGGGGCTTAGACTCTGATTTCTATCTGTCATTCATTCCCTGAGGGTGTTGACAGTGTGAAGTGGAAGGTGGCAGGGGGAAGGTATCGGTATGAATGAGGGGCAGTGGCAGTGACAATTCAGCCTGACTGGAGATCACAATCTGAGGCCTGAAACACAAACAGGCATTCATGTGAAGGTGAACATGCCTGCCTCACTCACTATGGGCCCCACAGACAATAGAGACAAAATATCACAGAGTAAAAGTGACAGACAGGCAGCATATCTGTATCAGACAAGATGACATTGTGTTGTGGAGAAACAGGAAAAAAGCTCAGATGACTGGGCTGACCTGTACTCTTTGTTACACATTCTCATAGGCCAGGCCAGGAGAGATTGACAGATAAACTTGAATACCAGCTACTTGCTGGTATTCAAGCAACATGACATAAACTTTACTGTCCTTTCAACCTCCTGCTCCATGTTTCCTGCCAGTTATTCACATCGGCGCCTAGCTCAGTTGGGCCACCAGCCCTGAGGGCATGGTCTATCAGAAGTCCACACAAACAGCAGCATGCAAACCAACAGTGGATGTCTGAATATCCTCAACTGGGTCTATAAATATCTCCTCAGCTCCAGACGTGGTGTCATTCTACTCACATCATATTAAAAAGGACATAGCCCCCTAAGTCTCTGCTCGTCAGCGTGAGTGTGATGTCCTAATGAGTGCCTGGCCGTCGATACCGGTCCACATAACTGTGCGCCTTAAGGGGGACAATTAGGGATGGTACGAGATGTTTTCCTTGATAAATCTTGTCACCGCTGGTACTTGTACTAATAAGTGGTAATTTGCTGTTGTAGACTCTGATGACACACGCTGTAACAACTCAACTGCGAAGAGATGAGTAAGCCTTATGTGCTTTTATATTAGAGTGACATAAATGCTTCTATTAGTTTAAAGTGGTGGGAGCTACAAAAATGCTTTGTTCTTGATGTTGATTACTGGTGCTGTGGCGGTCAAACACAGGTATAAAACTAAACTTTTAAACCCTGCAAAGGGTTTCATGATTTTTAGAGCACAGATTTATTAAATATGCATAAATGGGAAAGCATCGCACCACATTAGTGCTGTGCAAAAATACTGATTCATTACTTATATCTTGTATTTTGCTTCTAAGTAGCCAGGCATTCATGGTATTGTTTAAAGAGGAGCTGATCATTAGTTCTCTATGCCTCTGAAGGTGTTTTCTAGTTTTTTTCTTTGCATGTGCATAGCTGCTTTTTCACTCCTTTTCAGTCCCTGAACATTTATTAGGTAATGTTTAATTGTTTCTTAAGTTACTCAACATTTTAAAAGTGTCTAAAACTTAAAAAAAGAACCCTAACAAATAACTGGTGTGTGAAAAAGAATTGAATTTAGACATATATGGGTGCAACGCTGGTGGTGTAAGGGTTAAGCATGCGACACATGTATAGAGGCTACAGTCCTCAAAGTGGCCATCCCGGATTCAAGTCTCAGACCCAGAGACCTTTGCCAAATGTCTTCCCTGTCTTGCTTCCCCTATTTACTGTCTGCCTACTGTTCTAAAAAGTTAAAAATAAAAAGGTCTCTAGTGCTGCAAAACTACATATATAAAAAAAGACATGAGAAATATGTAGGAACTATGTAAATAATATTCTGTCCAGGTCTTGTATTTGACTGAGAACATGTACAAATGTGTGCCAACTAACTAAAGCAAGTGGACAAATCAGAGGACAGGACACAGGAAGGAGCATCAAGTTTATATGTTTAGTGTAATTCTGTCTGTGTCAAGCTGTGTATTTTTGGCATATTTGTAAGATTATAATTTAATAGGGAACAATCTCTGTCTTTAAGAGAAGCTCCTAGTAACTACGAGCAAAGGCTCCTTGAACTGCCACCATAAGGTGGTGGAGGGTTTGAGTGCTCGAATGATCCTAGAGGCTATGCTGTCCAGGGCTTAAATGCCCCTGGTAGGGTCTCCAATGGCAAACAGGCTCTGGGTAACGGGTCAGACAAAGAGCGGTTCAGATGCCTTCATGAGGACCACTAGAACAAGGCACAAGACGTCACCCAGTATGGCGGAGCCAGGGTCCCACCCTGGAGCCAGGCCTGGGGTTGGAACTTGCGGCGAGCGCCTGATGGCTGTGTTACTTCTTGCATCCCTGCGCCCGGCCTTCTAGGTGTTCCTGTTGGGGGTGCTAAATAGTTCCCCTTTCGGGGACTCCATTCTGCTGTGGGACTTAAACGCCCATGTGGGAAATGACAGTGACACTTGGGAGGGGTGTGATTGGGAGGAATGGCCCCAAATGTTGTTTCATTATTGGACTTTTGTGCCAGTCACGGATTGTCCATAATGAACACCATGTTCAGGCATAAGGGTGTTTATCAATGCACTTGGCACAAGGACACCCTAGGCAGGAGGTTGACGATCGACTTTGTAGTCGTGAATTTGGACCTTCAGTCACATGTCTCGGACACTCGGATGAAGAGAGGGGCTGAGCTGTCCACCGATCACCACCTGGTGGTGAGTTGGATCCGCTGGATCCAACTCCCAGGAATCTTTCCGCTTCCTGGGAACCATTATCTCCCAGGATCTCAAGTGGGAGCCAAACATCATCTCCCTCATCAAGAAAGCCCAGCAGAGGATGTTCTTCCTGCGGCAGCTGAAGAAATTCAACCTGCCAAAGAGTCTGATGGTGCACTTCTACA
>JAHUTJ010051809.1:0-12006 GCA_036250325.1 Characodon lateralis
GAGCCATGAAGATGCCGTAGAGCTGATGAGCCTCCGTGATAACTCCTGCTGCAAAGCGCCGCATGAAGTGCCAGATGTCCAGGCGCACTTGGAGCTCGTTCCACTCTGCAAACATGGCCCTGACCTGAGACTGTCTCGGTCCACATTCATTATGGCAGGCGGTGCCACTCCTGCCTCCCTGTAGCTCCTCATGAGACCCGCTGCCATGGGCCACAGTCCATGCCCCTCTGCGGCTGTGAGCACAGACACCAGAACCTGGCCGTGCTCATTGCCCACATTTGCACACCAGCCAGCAGTGTTGGCAGCTGCACCGGCCAGTTCTTTCATAACATCTATGTAAAAAAAAAAATCAAAAACAAAACAGTAGAATAAACCATAAAGCTAAAAATATAGGCACTCAAAATCATTCAAACTTGATTTTCTTTGACCTTTTTGGTGGAGTCCATCTTAAGGACAGAGCCAAAGACAGATGTTATTTTGGCCCTGACCTCAGGTAGCCGTGAGAGGACGTCCCTGGTGTAGACAGACAGGAGCCACTTGGGTTTAGGGAGGGGCTCAATGATGGAGGAGTCAGTGAAGGGCTCACAGGCAGTGAAGTACTCCAGCATGCGCCGTGTCCATGCTGCACTGTGCTCCTCCTGCAGTTTTTAATAAGGCTGCGTGACACTGCTGCCATGGGTCTTCTCCCGCATCGTTATGACCACACGGTAGTCACATGAGCACCTACAGACAGTTGGCTGGTATCAGCCAAGTGTGAAGCAAAGCAGTGCAAACACTATGAGCACCTCCAACTACAACATTCTGCAGCCACGTATTCCAGGGGGAGCGGGGGACATGTGAGATGACAAGAAGGAATTTTAGTCAGTGATTCGGATTAAAATGAAATTAAAAAGTTCACACACATCTTTAAATTCCCTTTTTGCTTTGAAGAGTAAACGTAGACTGACACTTGATCAGTGCCATTTCGCTGTACAATAACATAAAAGAACATTTTGTGTCATTTAAAAATATATCACAGAATTATTTGTCAAACATTGTTTGGTATTTACATACCTTGAGGAAGTTGTTCCTCAGCTTGCGAGGCCACAGTCGCCATCTCCGGGCAGCGGACTCAGACAGAGAGGGCTGACAGGGTCTGGCTGGCGACATTATCTTTTGTGCCAGCTGTGAAGGAGACAAATGCTTCCTCCGTGCCAACAGGGCCTTCACACTGGCAGCCGTCAGTGGCCTGCTCTGAGTGGCAGCAGGAGGAGCAGTAACAGTCGCAGTGGGCACAGCAGTAGAGGGGGCAGACACAGTGACAGTGGGCAGGTGGGTTGGAGCTGAAGCCTGCCTCTTCAGCACGTATGTCTTGAAAAGGGCCATGTTGGTTTTTGGCCTGGCCTTTGCCTTCTTCAGGTAGGTCATGAGAGCCTGGGCCTCTCTGCTTCGGTCCTCATACACCTCCTTCATGGACCTGCCCTTGAAGTCCCCAACTCCACCATCAGACACCCAGAATCACCCAGTTGTAGAAACAATAACAGCTCTCCAAGTTACTCCAAGAGTTTATAAGGATTCAGGCGGTGGAACGCGATTGGTCAAAAGTAAGCCCACCAGCTCGGAACGTGATTGGCTCTCCGGAATATGAGGCACTCTGTCACTTCCATTGGCTGGTTAGATTTAGTGTGGGCTTTTTTTTTTTGCTGTGAAAGGTAGCGGAATCGATGCCCGCATCCTCCAATTTCTTTTTTCGTTCAACCTTCCTGAGTGTTACTCGTTTTGTTCATTTGGGACGATTAAAAGTTATTTTACACGTGGTTGTGTGTTTTTGTTCTGACAAATTGGTAACACCCGCCAGTAACCCTTTCAAATCAACTGGAAGCGAAGCATAAAGCTGAAGTTAGCTTCTGATTTTAGCTTCAGACTTGGGAAACAGTTAAAGGGCAATTACACCTATTTTTGTATTACTTAGAGCATTTTTATGAACCAATTTAGGATTTATGAAACTTATTTAATTTGTAAAAGTATAATAAAAGGCCATATTTGTGCTTTTTTGGTATCTAGAACTGATCCAGCTCAAAAACTACAGTACCCATACTCTTATAACCTTGACTAAGAAATGCACAACGTCAAACTTGTAAAATATTAATTTCATAATAATTAATATTATATTATTAATGCAGTTGAATCTTAAACAGAATTTCTTGTATTTGAAAGATTTTTAGGTGCGAGTTTCTGCTCCCAGTTGCATAAGAATCTCCTGTCTCACTGCAAAAAAAATGCATACAGCTATAATTTTTGTTCAGCCTTTTTTGTTGTTTCTATACATGATTGTTTTTGATGCTTCTCTTTCTTCAGCGACTCTTAATTAGACCTCTCCTCCACCTGGCCACGCACAGTGTGTTCAGCTCTGGTTAGTTTTCCAAAGCAGTTATTGATGCTCGAATTGCTTTAGAGATGAAATGTCAAAAAGCTTCTTCCAAATAGCCTAACATTTACTCTGCATTTCATTAAAAGTTGTTACGAGAGGTAGCGGGACCGATGCCTGCATCCTCCAAACTTCATGTAAATATTAGCGTTAACCTGAATGTGGTCAAGCACAGTAATGGCTTTAGTTTTAAATTAACATAGAGATGTAATCAAAGAACATAGAGAAAAACTTACTACTCAAAGGATTTTAACTCGCGGAGACAGAAATTAGATTGGAGGATGCGGGCGTCGATCCCGCTACCTCTCGCATGCGCCAACAGCATCTCAATTCTATACCAAAGTAAGCCCAACCAGCCAATCGGTCACCCCTCACATTCCGATGGGCCAATCACGTCCCGAGCTGGTGGCTTACTTTTGACCAATCACGTTCCGCCGTCTGAATCCTTTACAAACAATCGGAGCATCTTGGAAAGCTGTCTTTCATTGACAACCGGCTGTACTTCTTTTGCGAGCGGTAAGTTTAAACATATTTCTTTCTTAACAGCTAAACGTATGACAGATTCTAGGTTTATCCTGTTGTTTGCATAACGTTTTTTTTTAATTAAAAACAACACTGCGTATCAGGGTCATGTTCATATATCTCATTGTACTTGTTTATTAGAAATATTTAATACACAACTGTCCGAGCTACCGCACCCTGTTGGCGGTCAGACGCCACGGAGCTCCTCCGGTCCTTGGTCCCCATGAAGCGATCACACTGACTCTTAAACGAACGACTCTCAACCAGTTTCTAACTTTTAGCTCCTTTAATCTAAATGAAGGCAGAGAAATGTTCACAGAGATCAGCGCTGAGGCTCTCGTCTCGGACCGTCACCGTCTGTGTAAAGGATGATGAAGAGCCTCGATAGAAGGTCACATATAGTTTTTATATCTGGTTCTCCAATTCAATGGATGTTCCCTCCCTCAGTGATTATCAGTAGACTATGTGTCACCATTGTGGTGTTAATCTGTTAGATTGTGTAATAGCTGGTGTCCATCCTTAATCTAAAGTGTGCTGCTGCATTCTAATCAAACCAGTTATACCAGCTGCTCCACTATCAACCCCAGTGCCCCAGCCTCAGGTCATTTATGACAATCCTTGCGCCATTTGTCCTTGTACTGTATGTCTATGAGCATTCTTATCCTATTGTAACAAAAGGGAAACATTAGAACTTATATTTTATTTCACTATGGGGAAAAACAGCTATGAGCGTATTAATAAAGGTTATTCCTAACACAACAAAGACAGAACTTAATACAAACTTTTTCTGTGATGTACATTTTATTTGTGCTTTATGGAGGTTGTGCTCAGCTGAATACAGTATGTTTAAGTGCTATTTCGATCATAATTCATCAAGCATGCGCGTCTAATATTTGATATTGTCAACCACCCCGCCAAAAAAATAATTGTAGCAATAATGTTATACCAACTAGTGCTATTTTTTATTATTAATAAATTTCTCTTTTTTTTTAATCCAAAATAATTAATTTGATTTATGTCCCACCTAAAAAAAAAAAAAAAAAGCGTTTTTGTTTGGGCGCTCAATGCTGTTGGTAGCACAACAGAGCTAAAAATGATGCAATGTTTGATAATGAATTCTACTGTTATTCAGTATTGCTATAGTGAATAGATGTTGCTCATGTGACAAAAGGTTTGGACTCCACTGCTGTAGCTGATTGCGAACTACGGTGGCCGACAAGTGCGGGGAGTCGACCATTAATAGCGCTGTAAATGCTGCTGTTCTATAATACTTTGAAATATTACGATCCCTTAGGGAGAAAAAACATGGAGGAAAACGTACATTTTCTTCTTCTTTCCAAGTTTCACCGGGGCATCCTGTTAATGTCTTTGCTGAGGGTGTGGTTCCATATGACTAGGTGGTCTGGTGCACTTACGTTTTGTAGAGTTTGCAGATTTTCTTAACTTGCTGTTATTTTTGCTTTTTTCTGTTTTTGTGGTTGCAGCATTTTCCATTTGCTTGCGTCTATTCTCTGTAATTGTAGCCATTTCTTTTGCAGCGTGTTTCTGTTGCATTTAGGTTTTGTGTTTGTGTGTTTTGTAGTTTGCGTCATTCATTTGGACGCATCGCGTTTTCGCCGTTTGTGTGGCGTTTAGCCGTTTGCTGTACTTTTGCAGCTGTCGGCCACCACAGGCGGTTATGGCAAGCCAACTGTGCCACAAAACGCTACTTTTGCCACGCGTCTGGTTAAAAGGTCACGCAAAAAACGCCGTTTTATAAGTCAGAACGCAGTAAAATACGGCGTTTTTCTGGTCAGTGAACGCCGCTTTTTATGCGCGACGGCGTTCAATGTCCTGAGAAAAAATTGTCACAGAACGCCGTAAAAAACGGCGTTTTCTCAAATTAAGCAAGGCCCTGCCCGCACTCTTCTTATCCAGTAAATTTAAACTCCAGCCATCCAATAAGAGAAGTAGAACTGCAGATCCCACTAATTCATAACAGATCAACTGCTGAAACGAGATCTGATGTTTATTTCTGATAAAAGATAAATATTCTGTAGCACTCAGTGTCAGTGTTTGCTTCTGTAATTATCTCAATATTAATTTTAAAGTCAAAAGAAGATGAAAAAAATAGACAATAACTGTCTGAAACAAGTGAAGATCGACATGCAGTTTTGAAATCCGAATTGTAGCTGTAATACTATTCTCCTCCACCAGATGGCACTCGCACGGGAGCTAGTCTGCAGAAACGCTATCTGTGGACATTTGGTGGTTGTAATGTTATGAAATACAGAAAAATTAATCTCATATTCCGTGTTTGCTGTTATTTTTTGAACAATTACTATAAAGATTCTTAATCTATGAGTTGGCATGAATAAGAACCATAAAATAGAAATTCTCTATCGCATTATTTTGTTTTTTATACAACTCAAAAAAGATCCTAATAAAATGATAAATACAACTATCTGATGTTCAATAACACAGCTATTTTTTTTTTTACATTTTTACTAATATAATGACCAATTCCCATATCTCATTACTGGAATTATCATGTTAATATTTTCAATCAAAGCAAGACAGCCCAAGAAGGCATAAACCTGCAGTTCCTTCTGCGTGTCGCAGTCCTAAATAATTATCCAGGCGCTCTTTATCTTCATTCATACATGTCTCTCAAAGTGCAAATACAATACTACAGTACAGACAACTTTTCATCTACACATTTATTCCCTCACTTGTACATTAAGTAGGCCTATTCTGTTTTTGGTTGGTTATAATCTGGTTAAATACAAGAAAAGAAATGTGTGTTGTGTTATTTTTCTATAAACAACTTTAGAAATATGAAGTTTTTTTGTTTTGCCTTTTTTTTATTACCCACTGTTTATTTCTATGATTTATTCATGTATTTTCAGAGTCGTAAAAAACGGCGTTTTCTCGGGACATTGAACGCTGTTGCGCGTAAAAAGCGGCTTTCACTGACCAGAAAAAACGCCGTTTTTTACGGAGTTCTGTGGTGCTCTTTAAACGCAGTAAAAAATTGTGTTTTGGTGGGTTTTTCGTCGTGCATATATATATATATATATATAGCGTGGATGTGTATCGGGGCCTACAAAAATGACCGCCGTTTTAGGTGCGGCTACGGGGGATTAGCTCAGATGGTAGAGCGCTCGCTTAGCATGCGAGAGGTAGCGGGATCGATGCCCGCATCCTCCAGATTTTTTTTTTTTTCCCGTTCAACTCTCTTTTTGAGTGTTACTGTGTGTTTTGTTCATTTAGGGCGATGAACGAACAGTTATTTTACACGTGGTTGTGTGTTTTTGTTCTGGAGCGAAACGTTAATCACGTCTGACAAATTGGTAACACCCGCCAGTAACCCTTTCAAATCAACTGGAAGCGAAGCATAAAGCTGAAGTTAGCTTCAGACTTGAGAAACTGCTGCTGCTTAGCAAAGGCTCCGCGCTCGTTGTGCCATTGAAAGAGAACAGTTGTCCCGTGTTGTACCCACTTCACTGCTTATTTCTACTAAAATAATCCTGCACTCGATCGAATGCGCAATTAATTAGTCAATGGTTATTATGAAAGTAAATCTTTTAATTCACAATACAATGTGTAAAATTTTTTTTTTTTTAACCAGACAAAAATAAATCCACTGTCATCTGGACAAAGCCAGGAGCACTGTGAGGATCATGTTCTTTGATTTCTCCTGTGCATTTAATACAATCCAACCTGATTTGCTGCTCTGAAGCAACACTAACCAGTAGAAATCATTATCAGATATTCTACCATCTTATTTTGTAGCTCTGTTGTGCTACCAACAGCATTAAGCACCCAAACAAAACCGCGTTTTTTTAGGCGGGACATAAATCCTATGAATTATTTTGGATATTAACAAAAATGCGAAAAATGTATTAATAACAAAAAATAGCACTAGTTGGTATATTCTTATTGCTACAATATCAACAGTAATTTCTGTGTATTTATTTATTTCTGGCCGGTTGGTTGACAATATTAAATATTAGGCGAACATGTTTGANTACAGAAAAACTTTGTATTAAATATTTCTAATAAACAAGTCCAATGATTTATATGAAGTTGCTTTTAATAAAAACGTTATGCAAACAACAGGATAAACCTAGAATCTGTCATACGTTTAGCTGTTAAGAAAGAAAAATGTTTAAACTTACCGCTTGCAAACGTAGTACAGACGGTTGTCAATGAAAGACAGCTCTCCAAGAGTTTATAAAGTGTTTTAGAAGGTGGAACGTGATTGGTCAAAAGTAAGCCAAAGTAAGCCAAAGTAAGCCACTAGCTCCGACGTGATTGGCCCCCCCGGAATGTAAGACGCTCACCGATTGGTTGGTTGGGCTTATTTTGCTCTTACATTGGGATGCTGCTGGCGCAAGTGAGAGGCAGCGAGATCGACGCCTGCATTCTCAACGGAAAAATCATTTAATACGGATTAATAACATTAAAGATAGAATATACTTCTGGATTAGCAATTTTCATGCAGTACAGAGCTGGAAGATTGTGCTTTCTTTCAACTGAGACCACAAAGAGAGACTTCCTTTCATTGGCTCACATTAATTAAGGCATCAAGTAAACAATAAGGATGGGATTTGAACCCGTGCGTGCAGAGCACAAAGGATTAGCAGTCCATCGCCTTAATCACTCGGCCACCACATCCATGAGGATACATGTCATAGGTAAATAAGTGAGGACCAAATATTAAACGATAATTCAATTCAGGTAAAGGAGAGTAATTTCTATCTGACATACGGAGTGTGTCAGGTCGTGTTTTCCCAAGGCAAACGGGTAATTATCTCAAATGGTAGAGTGCTTGCTTAGCATGCCAGAGACAGCGGGAGTGACGCCTGTAATCTCCAGTGTTCAGTATTTTAAAAAGTAATTGCTGATATTGTTGTACAATTCATAACAGAAGGAACCACCAGGCGATCTATCGTTCACACGGCCACCTCGTCCCTGTGTATGCGTGCTACAGGTAAAAGGGTGATGACCAAATATTCAAGGCTAATTCAGTTCACATAATGTAGACCAATTTCTATTCAACATACGGAGTGTGTCAGGAATTTGTGTGCAAATGCAAACGGGGAATTAGCTCAAATGGTAGAGCGCTCGCTTAGCATGTGAGAGACACCGGGATCGACGCCTGCATTCTCCATGGAAAAATCACTTCATACGTATTAATGACATTCATTTTTTTCCATTGGGTTAAAGGTAATAATACATGCAGTAGATAAACAGAAAAAGAAGTATTATCTCTAGTGTAGGTTTGTCTTTTAACTATAGTGATAGAATTTGATGACGTTATACAATTCATAGTAAAAGAAACGATCAGGTGATTCATCGTTCACACTATCGTTCACACAAACACCTCGTCCCTGCTTATGCGTGGTACAGGTAAAAGGGTGATGATCAAATATAAAAGGATAATTCAGTTCACATAATGTAGACCAATTTCTATCCAACATACGGACTGTGTCAGGTCTTTGTTTGCTGCTGCAAACGGGGAATTAGCTCAAATGGTAGAGCGCTCACTTCGCATGTGAGAGGCAGTGGGATCGACGCCCGCATTCTCCACGGTGAAATCACTTTACGTATTAGTGACATTAGTTTTTTTCCTTTGGGTTAAAGTTAATATATGCACTAGATGAACAGAAGAAAAGAACTATTGTCTGTTGAGTAGATTTATCTTCTAACTTCAGTGATAGCAATTACTGACGTAGTATAATTCATAGTAGAAGGAACGACCAGATGATTCATCGTTCACACTATCGTTCTCACGGCCACCTCGTCCCTGCATATGCATGCTAAAGGTAAAAGGGTGATGATCAAATATTAAGGATAATTCAGTTCACATAATGTAGACCAATTTCTATCCAATATACGGAGTGTTTCAATTCTTTCTTTGCATTTGCAAATGGGGAATTAGCTCAAATGGTAGAGTGCTTACTTAGCATGTGAGAGGCAGCGGGATTGACGCCCGCATTCTCCACGGAAAACTCATTTAATTCGGAAAAATGACAGTTTTTTTCCTTTGGGTTAAAGCTAATAATACATGCAGTAGATAAACAGAAAAAGAAGTATTATCTCTATTGTATCTTTGTCTTTTAACTATAGTGATAGAATTTGATGACGTTGTACAATTCATAGTAGAAGGAACGACCAGGCAATTCATCGTTCACAACATCGTTCACACGGCCACCTCGTCCCTACGTATGCTTGATACAGGTGAAAGGGTGATGATCAAATATTAAAGGATAATTCAGTTCACATAATGTAGACCAATTTCTATCCAATATATGGAGTGTTTCAATTCTTTCTTTGAATCTGCAAACGGGGAATTAGCTCAAATGGTAGAGCGCTTGCTTAGCATGTGAAAGGCAGCGGGATCGACGCCCGCGTTCTCCATGGAAAAATCCTTTAATACGGAAAAATGACATTAGTTTTTTTTCCTTTGGGTTAAAGGTACTAATACATGCAGTAGATAAACAGAAAAAGAAGTATTATCTCTAGTGTATCTTTGTCTTTTAACTATAGTGATAGAATTTGATGACGTTATTCAATTCATAGTAAAAGAAACGCCCAGGTGATTCATTGTTCACACTATCGTTCACACGGCCGCCTCGTCCCTGCTTATGCGTGCTACAGGTAAAAGGGTGATGATCAAATATTAAAGGATAATTCAGTTCACATAATGTAGACCAATTTCTATCCAATATACGGAGTGTTTCAACTCTTTGTTCGCATCTGCAAACAGGGAATTAGCTCAAAAGGTAGAGCGCTCGCTTAGCATTTGAGAGGCAGCGGTGTCGACGCCCGCATTCTCCATGGAAAAATCACTTCATACGGATTAGTGACATTTGTTTTTTCCTTTGGGTTAAAGGTAATAATACATGCAGTAGATAAACAGAGGAAAAGAAGTATTATCTCTCGTGTATGTTTGTCTTTTAACATTAATGATGGGAAATGATGACGTTGTACAATTCATAGTAGAAGGAACGACCAGGCAATTCATCGTTCACAACATCGTTCACAAGGCCACCTCGTCCCTACATATGCTTGCTACAGGTAAAAGGGTGATGATCAAAAATTAAAGGATAATTCAGTTCACATAATGTAGACCAATTTCTATCCAACACACTGAGTGTTTCACGTCTTTGTTTGCCACTGCAAATGGGGAATTAGCTCAATTAGTGATGATCAAATATTAAGGATAATTTAGTTCACATAATGTAGACCAATTCCTACGACATTTTTTTTTTCCTTTGGGTTAAAGTTAATATATGCAATAGATGAGCAGAGGAAAAGAACTATTGGCTATTGTGTAGATTTATCTTCTAACTTCAGTGAAAGCAATTGCTGACATTGTTGTATACTTCATAGTAGAAGGAACGACCAGGCGATTCATCGTTCACACTATCTTTCACATGGCAACCTCGTCCCTGCGTAGTCGTGTTACAGGTAAAAGGGTGATGATCAAATATTATAGGATAATTCAGTTCACATAATGTAGACCAATTTCTGTCCAACATACGGACTGTGTCAGGTCTTTGTTTGCTGCTGCAAATGGGGAATTAGCTCAAATGGTAGAGTGCTCACTTCGCATGTGAGAGGCAGTGGGATCGACGCCCGCATTCTCCACGGTGAAAGCACTTTACGTATTAATGACATTAGTTTTTTTCCTTTGGGTTAAAGTTAATATATGCACTAGATGAACAGAAGAAAACAACTATTGTCTGTTGAGTAGATTTATCTTCTAACTTCAGTGATAGCATCTACTGACGTTGTATAATTCATAGTAGAAGGAATGTCCAGGCGATTCATTGTTCACACGGCCACCTCGTCACCTCTTATGCGTGCTACAGGTAAAAGGGTGATGATCAAATATTAAAGGATAATTCAGTTCACATAATGTAGACCAATTTCTATCCAACATACGGAGTGGGTCAGATCTTTGTATGCCAATGCGAATGCAGAGTTAGCTCAAATGGTAGAGTGCAGGCTTATCATGTCAGAGACAGCGGGAGCGACACCTCTAATCTCCAGTGTTCAGTATTTTAAAAAGTAATTGCTGACATTCATAACAGAAGGAACCACCAGGCGATTCATCGTTCACACGACCAACTCGTCCCTGTGTATGCGTGCTACAGGTAAAAGGGTGTTGATCAAACATTAAGGACAATTTAGTTCACATAATGTGGACCAATTTTTATGACAGTTTTTTTCCTTTGGGTTAAAGTTAATATATGCACTAGATAAACAGGGGAAAAGAAGTATTATCTCTCGTGTGTAGATTTATCTTCTAAATTCAGTGATAGCAATTGCTGACATTGTTGTATAATTCATAGTAGAAGGAACGACCAGGCGATTCATTGTTCACACTATCGTTCATACGGCCACCTCGTCCCTGCGTATGAGTGCTACAGATGAAAGGGTGACGATCAAATATTAAAGGATAATTCAGTTCACATAATGTAGAACAATTTTTATGACAGTTTTTTTCCTTTGGGTTAAAGGTACTAATACATGCACTAGATAAACAGAGGAAAAGAAGTATTATCTGTTGTGTAGATTTATCATCTAACTTCAGTGATAGCAATTGCTGACATTATTGTACAATTCATAGTAGAAGGAACGACCAGGCGATTCACCGTTCACACTATCGTTCACACGGCCACCTTGTCCCTGCTTATGCGTGCTACAGGTAAAAGGGTGATGATCAAATATAAAAGGATATTTCAGTTCACATAATGTAGACCAATTTCTATTTAACATACGGAGTGTGTCAGGTCTTTGTTTGCCAATGCAAATGCGGAATTAGCTCAAATGGTAGAGCGGTCGCTTTGCATGCCAGAGACCGCGGGAGCGACACCTGTCATACTCAGTGTTCAGTATTTTAAAAAGTAATTGCTGACGTTGTTGTTATATTTATTGCAGTAGGAACAACCAGGGAATTCATTGTTCACACTATCGTTCACACGGCCACCTCGTCCCTGCTTATGCGTGCTACAGGTAAAAGGGTGATGATCAAATATTAAAGGATAATTCAGTTCACATAATGTAGACCAATTTCTATCCAA
>JAHUTJ010051810.1:0-12000 GCA_036250325.1 Characodon lateralis
GGATTGGGATACCTCTCTCTGTCAGACTGATCACAACCATCGGAAAAGAGAAGGGGTCACACAGGTAGCAGAAATGGAGGGTGTGTTTGCACCTCAACCATAACTGAGCCGGTTTAGGCTAAACCTGTGCAGATTCCACACATAGCATTTTGCATGCAGACTAAAACAACAAAATTTTTGTCTCATCTGACAAGTGCAACTTTTTCTACGTGTTTGCTTTGTCCCCTTCATTGCATGTGGCAATATTTAAATAGGACTTCCTCTGGCTTTCTTCCAACAATGCCCTTCTTCATGCCACTCTTATATTAAGGCATTTATGAAATAGTTGGCCTGTCAACAAATTATTTCACCTAAGCTGTGGATCTCTGCATCTCCTCCAGAGTTATCATTCCTCTCTGATTAATGCCATATCCTATATATTTTAAGATGATGGGATTGAACCATTCTGTTAGATGTTCAAAGCTTGGAGTATCTTTTTATAACCTAATACTGCAGTAAAAAATGTGAAAACCATGTATCTAATGACTTTCACTTTACAATTCGAAGTCTTGCGTCAGTTGATCACATATAATCCAATAAAATACATTGACGTTTGTGGTTGTAACTTGACAAAATGCGGAAAGGTCCAAGTAGAAGAATGCTTTTGCAAAGCACTAGATACAAGTATTAACAACTCCATTGTGGGAAAAGTACTGTTCGGGCAGCAGTTCTCCAGACACACGGACCAGACATCTCTTTAATTTCTTACATGCTCAGTATTCAGCTGTGTGGATCAAAGGGACACTTAATTTTCCTCCCCTCTCCCCATTATGTGCAGTGAGGAATGAGGCCTAACCCCGTGGGAGCAGATTTGATTACGGTTTATCATTACTGTCACTCTCTATGATGACAGAGGGGCTGATCCCAAAGACACCAAATAGATTAGCAAGAAGACCTTTATTTTCCGCTGTGATTTTATGCACCACTTGCACTCTAAAGTCTTATTTTTTTTCCCAGCGTAGACAGCAACATTGTGTAAGTTTGCATTTGTGCTTAGGCAGTGCAAAGCTGTCTAGAAATCAGTTTAATGATTAGATAAATTAAACTATTTTTAAAAAGCATAAACAGCAGTAAATCCTATGTGTTTGCTATATAGAGGACCAAACAATACATAATTATCTCCAGTTTTCAGTCTCTCTGCTTCTAGCCCTTCCTTATGCATGATTCTCAATTTAAACCCTCTCCAGCCCTTGCACAATTGTGAATATTTCCCAACCTCTCACTACAGCGGTATTCATTTTCAATTTGGAGATACTGCACTTTCATCTCTCAAGTGAAGCTGGTAATTTTTTATTCGATTTGCTCCCCTCCGTAACGTTTTTTTTCTCTTCCACTCCTTGTGTGATATTTTCCTGTGTCTACATTAGCATAAGTGCAGCACTGATCTGCTTCAGGTTGACGGTTTTTAATAGGGCGGCATTTCCATTTCACAGAGGACTCATGTGGTGGCGGGATGTCGAGAAGGGCATTTTGGTAGTAGTGGTGAGGAAGTTGAGATGGGGAGAGTTGGGGCCGTGGGTGATGGGGGTAAGAGAAGCAGTACAAAGAGAATGGGAGAGACACGCTGTTATGAGTCCTGTCACACTTAATAATGCAGCTGAGATGGGGAAGAAGCAGTCATCTTCATCCTTAAATGGCAGACCTCAGTTGCATGGCCAAGAACGCCACAGAGTCTAATTATAGGAGAAAGCCTCCTTTCTTATCCAAAGGCATGTAAGCACCAAATGTGAAACCGCAAGAGAGTATGGCAGAGTTATAAGGTTCCCTCAAAGAGCTTCCAGGGAGCAGAGGTGACACACAGGTAAGTCACAGAGCCTGGGGGGACAGTGACACACCAGGGACTTGTCATGAATGTCAGAAGGACTTGACCCAGTTACTGGATAGAGTCCTGGCAGCTGTCTTGTCAACTGAGTGTCTGTCAGTCATTTCCTGCTAACTCTACATGCAAAAAATAGGAAATGGTGAAGAAACTCTCAAACACTCCGATCCTCTGAAGAGATAAGTGATCATTAAGAGAAAGTAAACCAAGAGATAAGAAAAATGCTCAGCTTTAGCAATATGGAACCATGCTTAAGAAATTGCAATTGCACCCGTGCATTCACTCTGCACTGTATTAAGTATCGAGTTGGAGCCTTGTTTTTCTTCAGAACTCCCACAATTCTTCATGGCATAGACTGACCAAGGTTTTTGGTCCATAGTTATATGACATCACACAGTTGCTGCAGATTTGTTTGCTGAACATCCACAATGAGAATGTACTATTCCACTACCTACCAAACCATCTCTGCTAAAGGCCACTGGTGAACAGTGAACTCATTGTCGTGTTCAAGATGGCAGTTTGGGAACAACCAGTTTCGAGCTTTTCGACATGCTTTTCGACATGGTGTACTGTCCAATAGAGGTAATCAAAAGAAGATGGGTAAACTGTGGTCAAAAAGGATGGACATGGTCAGCAACAGTTCTCAGGTGGTCTTTATGGTTGAAATGATGCTAAATTGGCACTAAAAGGCAAAAATTATGCCAAGAAAATACCATCTACACTATTACACAAAACTTCAGCAACCTGATCCGTTAACACAGGGCAGAATGGATCCATGCTTTTATGCTGTTTATGCCAAATCTTGGCACCACTAGTGCTGCAAAAAACCATTTAAAATGTCACCCAAGACGTGGTACTTGTCACAGAAAGATTCAGTATGTTTGATCATTTGTTAACAAGAAAATGTTCATTATCACAGTTTTTACATTGGGTGCTACTCAAAAAGCCACTTACAAACACAACATAACCCACTGTCAGGAGTTTTTGGCCAAACTCAAATTGGATTGCATGTTTTGACAAAGAAAATCCTCATCCAAAAATTTCAGTTGTATATTTTCCAATAGATTGTATTAACATGTTTGAGTGATTTCCCGGTGGAAAATCTGCAGATAGGCATGCACTTTCATTGTTCAAACTTTGGATCTGATTAGGATTCAAGTTGGATCGAAACATCAGTTAATGAAACATTATTCCCATTGTGAAGATCAAGCGGGTCTTTCTTAATTTATTTTCATTAAAAGCCTTCACAGCGCTACACCCTCTTTTATTGATTTACGCATAACTACCTCTTTTCAGTCCTGTCTGCAGCAACTGTCACTGCACTCTCAGAACTGCCCCATCAACTAGAGGTCAAACAGAGTCTGAAGCTAACAAATCTTAAATGATGGCTGTTTTAGCACCGGAATGGTCTTACAAGCACTTTCTGTTGCCAGAACATACCATGATCTGATATCAAACCACAAAGATGACAGGAACAACCTGGTGAGGCTAGCCAAATGCCCCTGTCACACTATTGCTTAACTGCCCTACGTTTCAATACAATAGGACAATACACTTCCTTAGATACAGTAAATCATGCTTCAGCAGTGCCTTTCTGTGCATTTAAACTTTAGCATTCATACTTTGTACACTATAAGCCAGCTTGCCAGTTATTTAGAACCTGTTAAAAAATTATAAAACTTTTATTACCAAACAGCTATTTCGCCCTTAAATATAAAAGCTATCTATCATCAGCTAGCTATCTATATTTGCTTAATGGCATGATGATGTAATAGATTTGCAAGAATTTGATATGTTCCTAACATTTGAGTTAGTTGGAGGGCTGTAGATGTATTTTAAAGCAGCACAGAACACACCTTCAGGCAACAGAAACGTCATCCTTTAAGGTTCCACATCTTTTCAAACAATTCAACACAAGTATAAACACAAAGGTCCAGCCATCATACTGTTTAAGGAGGAGACAGGTTTTTTATCTTAAAGATTTGCACATTCTACATGTTTTTTTGAGAAGAATGTGCATACAATACCAGAACAAAAGCAAAAGACCATGTAAAGATGTTGGCTTAAGCTGGTAAGAGAGTGACATTGTCCACAGTGAAATGAGTCCTGTACATTCCTTTGTAACTGAGGCCAATCAGTGATGAAGAAACTCTAAAAGTAACATAAAATGCCAGATAACAGTTTGGAGATAAAACCTTTGATTTTTGGGCACATGTCTTATCATCTGACAAAAAAAGAAAATGTTTAGGTCTTAATGAGGCTAGTTACACTTGTAGGAAAAGAGATCAGCTGCAAGACATCATTAGGAAAGGGCATTATGTAGAAAAAAATTGAGCAACATCTTAAGACATCAGCCAGGAAGGTAAACTATTGGCACAGAGGGATCTTCAGCTGGACAATGACCCTGACCATTCTAAATTAGTTACTAAATGGCTTAAGGAGAACAAAGTCAGTGTTTTAATGTTTTGGAGTGGCCATCACAAATTCCTGATCTTAGTTCCATAAACAATTTGTGGGCAGAGATGAAAAGGTGTGTAAGTGTAAGGTGGCCTACAAATCTGACTTAGTTACACCAGTCAGGAGGAATGGGCCAAAATTCAATTGGAAAAATAGGTAGAAGCTTGTGAAAGGATACCCAAAACATGACCCAAGTCATTCAATTTAAAGACACTTCTACAAAAAATAAAGAAAGGTATGTAAATTTGAATTTGAGGAAAGTTTAAAAGAATATTCCATAATTCTGTCAATGAGCAAAAAGAAATAATTTTGGTAATCTTAAGTGACTTAAATGTTTAGCCTGATTTCAGAGAAAAACACACAAGTTTTTATCCAGTCTATTTTAATATCTGGTTTTAAATGTACTTCAAAGACATTACTTGACTTGACGTGCCACAAAAATGCTCTTTATTTCATCATGTTTATACCTGCACAGCACATGTATTTAAATATCCCTGCATACATGACAAGATGGGAAACAGTTTGACCAAATAAACAGTGTTTGGCCTTAAAACCAGTAGTGTTGACTCGTGCCCAGAAACACTGTAGATTTGTGGAGACAGGAGACTATTTGTAAATGTATGTTATCTCTTTGGTCTGGCGTCAAAGGATGTGCACTGTTATCTACAATGATGAAAAATCAGTAGTAGACATGGACCGGGTGGTGCTGGTGCCAGCCTTGTGAACTACTAAAACAACTATAGACATTCTTATAAAAAAGGATTCAGTTGTGTTCTTAATATACTCTAGTTATTATGAGAAGAACATGATTATTTAGAGCTGATGTGTCTTTCTGTTTAGTAAATTTACAAAATATGTACAATAGTAGAACATCCTAGATGTTTACTGGCACTCTTGGTAAAGAGGTGTAAAATAAAGAAAACATATATGAGACATTTTTTCATTTACTTTTTTCTTGCCTTATTTTTTTATTAGATCTGGGGTGTCCTAAGTCGGTCCTCGAGGGCCGGTGTCCTGCATGTTTTAGATGTTTCCTTACTTTAACACACCTGATTCAGATGATTGCAGTTCAGCAAAAGCTGTTAATCAGCCATCAGTGGAAATCAGGTGTGCTGAGGACCGACTTTAGACACCCCTGGTTTAGATGGCTTATGAGCTTTTAATGAGTAATCAACTTCCTGCGTCCATGGGATATAAATATAAATATAAATTTCACTTTCCCACTGTTAAAAACGGCGAAGTCAAGAGAACATGATATTCAAATAAGCCAGATGTGTGTTGTCGTTAGTCAGAGAGCAGCTACAAGATAATAACTCTGTGCCTACAGAGTAACACTGCTCTCTAGTTTCAGAGTGGAAATACAGCAATTGCCACAAACATAATTCAGTTTAAGAAAGTATTCAAAGAAATTACTTTGAAACTGTATTTAGCTGATAATGAGCTAAAATAATTTGTAAGCCATATAGGCATGTGTATGTAAGAGTTGGGTTGCAATTCTCTGTGTATTTACAGTATGTGTGTGTCTGAATATGAATGGGTAATTTCGTTTATGTAGGTGTTTTTTTATGTAGATGATCGATGTGTCATACTGAGTTAAGTAATAAATATGTATTTAAAAGTATATGTGTAAAATACATTGGCTAATATGGGCCAATTATGATTGAAAAGCACTGGGTGGAATATATAGGTTTTTTCTTTCTACTCTATTTTGGACATGACTTTGAGTTGTTCTAATGTAAAAAGCTTTATTTGTTTTTGTTACTCGTTTGTTTATTTATAAAGAGCATTTTGCTGTATATCTGACATGAGTGAAAAAAAATGAAATTAAAACAAACTTAAACATTTAGCAAAAATTCAAAAGATTAAAACAACTGGAACTGAGATTAAAAAGGCTGGATGAAGACCCAAGTTTATATCATCCGTCCTACCATCTCAAACATAATTGTTGAATTTGCTAAATGCATCAGATGAAACTACGAATGAACACTCCAGATGGGTCTGGGTAAAACAAAGGATGAATATGTAAAAAAAAATCTCGTGCCCAGTATTAGGCACGGTGGATGATCTGTGAGGCTGTGGGCCTCTTTCTCTCTTAGAAATGGCTTGGTAACATTGTCATATTGCTTGATGTGATGGAATATTTGAGAACTTTTAAGTAAAAACGTTGAAAGATGAAAGATGCCAGAAAACTCAAATTGCACTTTCAGCATGATAATGATCCAAAACATGCTATGCTAAATCAACACAGAAATGGTTCACCAGACAGAAAATTGACCCTCCATGGCCACTCCAGACCTAAACCATTTACAAAGCCTATGGGAATTACTGAAACCAAAGTGCACAGGAGAAGATCCAGGACTCTGGTCAATCTAAAAAGATTATGACTTGTCAAAGATGCTACTCTCTGTCTGTTCCCAACTTGTGACCAAGTGCTGTCCCATTGGCAACTTTGTGTTGTAAGATTAGGTCACAGCAATAAAAGATTTCATAGAACTGAAGGCTTTCTACACATATTTACCTCTTGAGCAAATAAGTAGGACATGTGGTGTTCATGCAGCATATGTTTAGCTTCAAAAGAGCTCAGTATAGCTCTTTTGAACATAGGCTTTTTTTGAAGCTCTTTTAAAGAGGTGGGGAACTTCAGTCCTTAAAGGGCCTGTGTCCTGCAGCTTTTACATGTGTCCTTGGTCCAACACACATGAATCAAATGTATGGCCCATTACCAGGCCTGTGCAGAACTCGACTGCATACTGATGAGGTAATTCAGCCATTTGATTCAGGTCTGTTGGACCAAGGAAGTTGCAGGATACCGGCCCTTTAAGAACTGGAGTTGCCCACTCCTGGCTTAGGACTTTAACAGTGTTTGCCAACACCCCATGCATCAAAATGCCAAAGCCTCACTCCACCAATGGGTCAAGCACAGTCTGAGGTTAAATCCAACGAGACCCAATAAAGGTCTACAAGCATGAAAATTCACATGCAAGGTTACAGCCGGTATTCATTTGGAGAAGAACAAACGTACTTGGAATATAAAGGCCTGTGGAAAGGCGAGTGTTGCATATTTGCAAGCGTAGAGGGACACGCTGAAAGGAGAGCTCAAGTTGTCTATGCAAATTTAAGCGGAGTGAAGGATGTGTTGGATAATGAACTGCCAGGTGTCTTTTTGATTGATGCCTGCTCATACAACATTTGCTTGTACTGCCCGGAGTGTGCAATTTAAGAAAAACATAGTCACAGAAAACAAAATGGCCAGTGGTCCAATTTTGTTTAGGTTTATCACATAAATAACATGTATGCGAGAAGAAATTGAGACAAACAGCAACAGAAAGTGGTCTAGCTAAGAAAAATGCTGTGAGCATACACTACATCAACATATTGCTTAAAAGTTACATTGTTCAAATAGCCTACATACTTGCATAAAGCACATTCTGTCATTCTCACACCTCCTCTTTGTACATTTGCACCTCAGATCTTGACGCTCAGAAAATTTCAGCTTCTTGCACCTCTTCAGCAACACAAACTAGTCTTCCCTTTGGAATGATGAGAGCTTCCAGTTTTAATTTGTTTGGCCGAATGACATGTTCAGTATCATGACTGGTAAAGGAAAGTTTCAGGTGGCACTCAGCCTTGTGCAGGATTTCAATACTCCCTGTCATTTTTAGCATGCTTGTGAGAGCTGGAAAAAAAGCTGGACCTGTCAAGCAAATGATGCTGTGGGTCTATATGCAGAAACCAATGAAGCAGCCGTGTTTCAGTGCACGAAACAGGGGTGCCTCTTCCAGCTGAGACAAGCTGCTCTGTGTTTCTTTCACAGTTTTATTTTATTTGCATAATTACAAACGAGAGCAAAACATTGCTGACACAAAAACGGTGACGGTGAAATAAAGTCGAGGCAGCAGCCTGACAGGAACTGGCAGTAATAAAAGTTGAAGACTTTGATTACAGATTATTATATTTTTTCTAATACTGAACCTAATAAAATGCTGTCAATTACGAAATCCAAATATATTTTGTGATCCTTCTTATGTCACAAATATGCGTTCTGTAGGTTATAGGACCCAGAAAAAAACATTAATGTAAACAGTGAGGCATTTGTTTTATATTAGCTAAATATTACCAAGTAAGTAAAAAAAATATGTAGAAAAGTGTAAAGTAGGTGTCTGCCTGTTCTTTTGCAGCAATAGAAGCCATAAAGCCTAACAAATACAAGACTCCCCGTGGGTTTCTTGTAAAAATGCTTGCCTAGAACATCTAATTTATCCAACAACATTCTTGTAATAAACACAATGTGCCACAGGTTGCGTCTGACATGGGTCTAATCATGGATGGCCCTGCAGTTTATAGAGCAACAGCCACAGCAAGCTTACTGAATAAACACAGCGATGAAGTGGCAGCTAATACAACAAAACGAGTCCAACATAATATAGGGAAATGTAAGTAATGACTCATAATGAATGCAGCACAATGGTAAAAGCATACGTTTTACAAGGAGAGCAGGGACCAATATGGGCTGATCATTCTTTATTGACATCCCAGTTTATTCACTGCTGTTGCTTAAAATATTTCTTTCCATTCAGAAATGTTCTCCTGCTCATAGTTTGATAGGTTGCCTAATTTTGGTGTCCCATAAGTATGATTTAATTTAGATACTGATAGATAGGGATAGCCTACATGAAAAAAAAAATATGTGGAAGAAAACAAAGCTCTTGACTCTCAACATATGATCCCTATTATAAAACATGGTGGTGGCAGCATCATGGTGTGGGGAGGTTTTTTTCTTGAGCAGGGACAGGAGTGGTGGTTAGAGCTGATGTGAATGGAGGCCAAAGCTAGAAGATAACCAAACCAGTGAGAAGGGTCAGGGTGGGCACTGCCTACTCTACGCTATCTGCAAAAAGTAATTCTTAAGGTCATCTTATGTTTTTGTATTTTATTTAACACAAATTACATAATATAATCAGTATATATAATCAGTTTAAGGCAACATGGAAACCCCTATAGTTGCGTGTAATGTAATATAAATAACTCTACATCTGGCCTTTTGTCAAATGAAAGTCGAAGAATCTATTTTGTTGAGTTAAACTTTCAAACCATGTGAGAACGCTGTCTCCAGATCATCTCCAGGCATTTCTCACCAGATTGTTATATGTGGTTTAATAATGGAAACCTGTTTTTGTCCTAATAATACCAATGACAAAATGTTCTCTCCATGGCTATAAGCAATATGTCTTATCCACCCCTGTTGCTGCACTTTTGGCTTTTTCTGAGAGTATTCTTAGATGTGACAGTAGTTGTGTGAGGAAACATATTCATTTGATGAATTCTTTGATGCCATTCATTTCAACAAAACAAAAAAGTTATATTTGTTTTACATAGTTGAGATTGACCCAGAATAATGCCAGCAAACAACGTGTCCAGTATGATTTCAAGTCTCAAAGTATGATTCTACTTTAGGTGCTCCCACATACATAGATGCCCAATAGATGTCGCCGCATGTCACAGACTTAAACATACAGCCAGAGCTACAATAGAACAGTTTGAATCAAAGCATATGCATGTGTTAGAAAGGCCCAGTCAAAATCCAGATAAAGATCAAACTGGGTTTAATTGCAGCTGGTCCTGCAGTTTTCCACAACCACATTCAGGACACTGAATAAACATGGCGATGGAGCAACAGCTAATGCAACAAAACGAACCCTACATAATTAAAGGGAGATGTAAATAATGACTCTCAATGAATGCGGCACAATGGAAAAACACACAAGCTTTGTTCAAGGGCAAAGATCAACACGTGCTGATCATTCCTTGTTGACGTGCCTGTTTATTCATCATCATTACTTGAAAGGTATGAGTAACTTTTACCACTTTTAAATTTAATTTAAAACTCAGAACACATGCTTTTAGAGCCAGGGTTGGTAAAACAAATTTTAAACTACAAATCATAAACTGTATTTAATAGATAGATGTAGCCATTGTGACATGACCCTTTAGCTCATTGACAACCGTTTTAAGGTCTAAAGTTTGTTAGTAATGGAGGAGTCTATTGGATGTAGCTTGGACGTATAGCTGGAACAATTCCAGCATGGGAAGTTGAAGGTTTTCCAGCTTACATCTTGTAAATAGAACATGATTAAGTCAGGGGTGGTGTCTATTCCAGATTGGCGTTAAAGAATCTTAAAATTTAAACTCTTTATTTTTTTGGCAAACGGTGATCCATTAGGTTACTTGGTATTAAGGAACACATCAGTTGGGTAGTAGTCATGATATTAAAATCTATTAATATATTATTAATACATTTCAATAAAGTTATCATTGATTAATGTCTTGGTCTTTTCTGGAGATTGTGAAATAAAATTATATGGAGATTGATTTTTTGTAGCCAATCCCAAGTGGGATTTTGATAAACTACAGTTGTTTGCATTTTCATGTTGTAGGCTACCCTATACAGATACATCATTTGCATTTCTACTAAAACCTTGGCAAAAACGGTCAGATAAAAGCTTTCTACAAGAACTATATGAGAAACCCACTGTGGTCTGTTCAATATGCTTTATTGCCTTGCATGGTTAATTCCCACTGTTACAGGTACTAGATATTTTTACATCTTGACCTGCCAATGTAATGAAAGGGCATATTGCTGCTTCCCATTTAGGGGAGGTTATGCTTTTGTGCAGAGTGGTCCATTCTGTTTCATTACTGGCATCGGAGACCTAAAAAATGCTCACTGGTGTGAAAAGTCAAACTGCAAGTTATGAAACAGTTGTATTATATTCAAGACTAACCTTACAATAAAAATACATAAACCGGCTGTCACACAGCCTTGTATCTTGCAATTTATACTGGCATATTGAAAATGCATTATGCAGGTCTATGTGTGAGGAAATTAAACGCCCTTGGTGGAACATCGGGTCCTGATGTCTTTGAAGTATTTGTGTAGGTTTTGATGTTCTCCCATTCTGAATAGAGCTTGTTAACTGGAATCAAGAGTGTAGACATCACAGTGTTCTGCTGCATCAAGACAGGGTGCGTTTCTTTAGCAGTGTTATTTTATTTAAAGATCAATTGATGATATGAATCAATACAAGAACAATAAACATGCAATGCAGCAATGTGAGAATATTAAGTGCACAGACCTCTGTGTGGGTCTGCAATCTGTCACCATAATGTTCCACATGAAATATTGTAAAGTGGAATCAGGTAATTGAACCAGTTTACAGTAGCTACCTGTCTGAAGCTAAAGCACAAAAATGTAAAACTCAAAGAAATTACAGGAGTTAATTTAGTAGTAGAGTGGGTGTAGCAGTTGAGTGGGTACCCCAAATACAGAAGCTTTTAGTACTTGTTGCTGTTGTTTGGGGTTAAATTCATGACCTTGAAACTGTCATATTGTTTCGAACAGATTTGACCCAAATGCAGAAAGCAATTCAGGAGACTGAGTTTAACAGTAATGCGTTTATTTACAGTGTAATGAAATGTGCAGTGAACTGGAACCGGGATACCAACTGTAAAATAAACAGAACGGTAAGCAAGGGATAACTCTGGATCTAAATTCTTAAATAATAATAATTCTGCCTTACTGGATTGATGGAGAGATCCGCCAGAGGGGGGTGGAGAGACCAAGGGGTTGTTTACCCGTGAGACAGGAGATGGTGAATACTGGTGTGCCAGGATGTTTAGTAGGTCCA
>JAHUTJ010051811.1:0-11994 GCA_036250325.1 Characodon lateralis
GCAATAGTGTTAAGACCAATGCTGCAATTATTGCTGTGTGAAATATGAAGACGTTTATTTTGTAGGGTATGTCTAGGTGTTGTTTTGAAAGTCCAGTATAGTTGTCCTTTTAGGTCTGGCGTACTTCGATTAGATATAAAAAACCTGCTTGCTATTCTAAAATCATTGTGTATGCTATTATCAGCTTAAAAAAAATCAATACAAACTATGGAAGGCTGAGGCTTTTATTTTTAAAGTTTCAGTAAGCCTTATTTCAAAGGACCAGCATAGCACCATTTCCAAGACTGGGTGAACTCCAATAGTAGTGTAATGTCCAGTCCTGCAATGATATATAGTTTAAAATGTAAAGGCTTTTATTTTGTAGAGCATGTTTTGTCTTATTTTGAAAGTCCAGTGAGGTTGTCCTTTCAGCTCTGGGTTAGTTCCGTTAGTTGTTCTAAAATCATTGTCTATGCTATTATCAGCTTAAGGTTGAGGCTTTTATTTTGAATATTTTAGTAAGCTTTATTTTAAAGGGCTGACCTGGTCCTATTTCCTAAACTGGATGAGCCCCAACATTAGTGTGAAGCCCAGTGCGGCAATTTTCTACAGTTTAAAATGTAAAGGCTTTTGTTTGGTAGAGTATGTTTTGTCTTATTTTGAAAATCTAGCAGGGTTGTGCTTTCAAGTCTGGGTTATTTCCATTAGTCATATAGAACCCGCTTGCTTGTCTGAAATCATTGTCTATGCTATTATCAGCTTTAAAAAAATCATTAGTAAATATGGAAGGTTGATGTTCAGTGTGAAAAAAAGGCTTTTATTTTGTAGAGTATGTAGGTCTTATTTTGAAAATCTAGTGTGGTTATCAGCTATGACTGACTTATTGTGAACACTCATGGAAGCTTCTGGCCTGAGCTCAGCCTCAGATTTCTCAATTTTTGCGAATCACTCGATAAGTCAGGTAACCACCAACTCCAAAAAGCAGAAATCCTTTTATCAAAAGTCCAAATATGGACACATTTTCTATGTCCTCAACCGACATCGTAGTCAGGCACACAATCTTCCACTAAGAATCCATTGTGTATCCAGAGAAGAACGTCCCATCTGGACAAGAGGGTCTCCTTTACCCTGTCTTTCCTTTGAAAAGAAAAAAAAATTATCAATTACGTTGAGAGTCCAGCTGACCAAATCCATAATTTAGAAGTGTGTCTTCCACCGAGAGCAAGAGAGAAAAAAAAAAAAAAAACCTTTGTTGGCAATGTACTTGCCAACAAAGGATTCTCTGCCAGTTTCTAAGCCATGTTTTGCTTGGGGATCAAATAGTCAGTCAGTCAGTCATTTTCTACCGCTTCTTCCACAGTGGGTCACGGGGGAGCTGGTGCCTATCTCTAGCACTCTATGGGTGAGAGGCGGGGCACCGTGGACAGGTCGCCAATCCATCGCAGGGCAACACAGAGACACACTGGACAAACAACTATGCACACACTCATTCACACCTAAGGGCAATTTAGAGAGACCAATAAACCTAACAGTCATGTTTCTGGACTGTGGGGGGAGACCGGTACTCCGGTCTCCCCCCACAGAGGACCCATGCATGCACGGGGAGAACATGCAAACTCCATGCAGAAAGACCCCCGGCAAGGAGTTGAACTATTCACCACCAAAAAACTATTTCATCACTGAATCTACATAGAGCTTGCAACTACTGCTGCTATTACATAATCCTTATCTAGATAGAGCTATAGCATCCATTAGCATCGATATGTTAAGAATAAACATGACAGCAAAAGATGTATCATTCAATAAGCCAGAGACTGGAATCTACAAATTTTCCTGTGATCAGCACTGATTTGTGATCGGCAGGCTAAATACAGAAAAATCCTTAACCCTCTATTAAGAAATGTGCACCACGTTTTTTTTCTTGTATTCTATATAGTCCTTGAATTAAAAAATCAGAACCAGTCAAAATCAGAATCAGTTGCGTGTAAAATTACAGCTACATAAAAAAACCTACGTATTAACACCTCTTGCTTCTGAATCCAAAGAAACAGGAAAACCCAATAACTCCTAGGGTATGATTTGTGGTATTTAATTTTTCACTGACATTTCAAAAATAAATCAGCCCCAGGAATAAGAGGGGCTTGACACTCAGGCTAAAGGTAATGACATTAATTTCCTATATGAGCAACCGCAGTAATATATTTGATTGAGTATCTGTGTCCTTTGATGCCACTCCAGTGTGTACTTTGGCTGACATGCTAACAAATGAGCAACGTAATTCCAAACCTTTTTTATGACCATTTTAGACACATTTATGCGTATCCTATGATTGTTTGCTGTGTTTAAAGATCCTGAATCGTATCTCTGTGCGCCACTGAAGTGTTCTACGTCCATGTCAAGGAACCAACCCGTACAGGGAAAAGCTTTAACTTGATATGCTTCTGATCTCTGTGTTGATCGTGCAATTAAAAACAGCACAAATGAATAGATACCTAAATCATTTATTTAGACGACATTAAAAAAAAAAAAAAAAGGTTAGGTTATACGAGGGAAATAGAAAGGCCAACAAACTGCAATGCACAGCATTGTTGCTAAAAAATAGAACCCAACCATAGGTAAATTAGAGCATCAATAAAACAAAATGCAGCAACACACTAACAAGTGACATTTATGTCGTCATTGTGTGTTTAATACTTCCCCACCTCCCAAATGGTCTTTCTGACTACTTATCTGTTCTGTTTTGAGGGCAAGCAAACTGTTAGAAAGGCCACCTTCGCTCATCCGTCCAGTCCTGCCAATCGGCCTTCCCATTTCCAGACAGCACAGTCATTTCCCAGCCCAGTGGAGCAGCACTCCCTGACCTCTGCTTCGACCTCCGTCTCAACAGGCCGAGCACCAGCACCAGCTACAGTCCAGAGAGCCAGCTCAGGCCACCTCTACTTATTTATGAGCCATTTCACACAGTGCTGCTCCCATTAGAGACCCTGCCTTAGCCCACCCTTACATGGCATTTTCGTCACATTTAACACACAGAACACATCATCAGGTTCAGGCAGACATGACTGGGTGGTGCTTTGAGTTGAGGTTGAAAGGATCATTACAATCACCACACTGATGTTGTCACAGGTAGAGCCTAAAGATGCATCAAATGATTTGAGGAAGGTAAACATGCAAAACATATGCGTTGTTGACAAGGTACATCCTGCAGATAACATCTAGAGAACCAGTCGATTCATTTTTGCTCATTTGTTCATTATAATGTTTAGTCTTTTGAAATGTTTAATGAACATCAACTTGACCATACTCAGAGAAAACATCCCCCCCTGATGTAACTTAACCATGCAAAAGAACTAACATGTTATGCTTACTGGAGTGTAAGTGCACAGTTCTTTATTTCCCAGTGGTTTCATTGCAGCTTTGAAAGACACAAATAAATTCAAAATCTACCCAGTCGACCCAGTCAACAGACTGGTTCATCAAAGATTTTTATCTTTACATACAACATTTTAATGAGAAACTCTGGACATGCTTGACTGGAAACAGGATTAGTCTGCAGACTCTGTGATGGTAAAATTCAAACACACCAACAAAACAGTAAAGAGTAGCTAATAAAACCCTTACCAACCTGTGACTGTGACAAAGATGGAGCGTTCCTCGCTAAGCAGGGGGTTGATCAGTCTGCAGTTGAAGGAGCTGTTGGGCTCCAGCACGACAGTTAGCACACTGGTCATGGTGAACAACCCTTGCTCATTGGCCACCACTGAAGTTGTGATATTGTCTGTCAGGTTACGTCCACTTCCATCCTGCCATATGACATTGGCCTTAGGATACCCACCATATGCCACACAGGTCAGGGCCAACTCGTCCCCAGGCCGCAGGTTGGATTCAGGCTCCAACGTAACCTCAGGCTTGGAGTAAGGAGCTGTAGGAGAGAAGAGAATAGGAAAGAGTAAGCAGGTATTAGGGTTGATGCACTATTGACATATGGTGAGCAGGACCAGCTGGCAAGTTGATTTAAGGCAAAAACACATCGAGACCACGGCGATGCGACATGTACATTATTTCTTGCAATCAACAGACACTGGATATGTCAAGGCTAAATGCACCAAGACAGAACAAGTGACTTTACTTCAGCTATAGGTAGTTACTTCAGGAGGGATAATGATTCAGAAGGCTACGATGCTATTATAAATCAATTACTGATCCTAGATCTAATACTTCACAGTACCTTCATCTAACTTTTTCTTAGGGATGTCATTCCTGTGCTGCATTCTTTTATTGCTCATTTATATATGAAGCGGAGTTAGTCTCATTCAGTGTTTATGTACACAAGACACTAGCTGACATGCATCAAAAAAATGCTTAGTTATGGTCACATAAGATTCTGTGGTCATGGCTGCTTGTAGTGATCTTGAATTAATCAATCACTCAAGCTTTATTTATAGAGCGATTTATTCACTCAAAGTGACCAAAGTGCTGCACAAGTACATAAAAAAAGAAACAAAAACATAAAACTAATAGAACAGGATGAACAAAATCTGCACAACCCATGTAAGGAGGTCTTAGTCCTCAAAACAGGCTGTCGGGGGTTCGAATCCCAGGTCGTTGATATTTACTGCATGTTTTTTCCTCCTGCCTCCACCCTATTTCCTGTCAAAAAATAAAGGCCACTAGTGCCTAAAAAATGAAATAAAAGATAAGAAAATAGACTGAACAGACGCTAAAATTAAAATCCAAGTAACAAAGATAAGTCTTTAAAAGAGATCTAAAATAATTCAGGGTGTTGGCTATCCTTACAGTGAGTGGTTGTTACAAAGTTTAGGAGAGCTGCAACAGAGAAAGCTCTGTCTCCCCAGCTTACAAGACAAGTCCTTGGTACATCAAAAAGCAGCAGGTTACCTGACCTCAGAGTTCTAGGAACATGATACAACAAGGAGGTGCATTTAAACATTTAAAAACCAAAAGTAAAATCTTAAAAACAATCCTAAAATGTACAGGCAGCCAGGACAATATGGAGGTTTTATGCTCACATCACCTTTTACTGGTCAACAGAGGGGCAACAGTGATTTGGACCAGCTGCAGAGGACGAAGAAGACAGTTTTCCATCCCAGTATACAAAAGAGCGAATCACCCTTTCAAGGGCACTATGAGGTAGACATGGCTAGATTTTCTAGGGATCAACCTCAGATGTTAAAAGCTATACTAGACTACTGCACTGACCTGTTTATCAAATCTTAAACCGTTATCAAAAAATACCCCATCATTCCGGGCAGCAGTATGACTAAAAGAATTTAAACGACCAGTTGCACTATTACACTGTGTTAACAAGCCAGTTTACTATCACCTCAGTCTTATTTCCATTCAAGTAAAGGAGTTTAAGCCTCATCTAAGTTTTGTAATATTGTATCCAAAAAGCAATTCATTGTGCACAAGCCCTAGTTCTCAACGACCTTTAAAGAGGAAAACTCTGTGATTGCTTGCTCAGTGGTCCTCTGGTTAACGGTGGGAAATAATGACCAGCTTTTTTTCTTCCACCCATGGTTGAAAACATCTAATATGGTTCCTCCTCTATGTCTCATCTGAAAATATTTAATTTTAGTTTCATTTCGTCTGCATACAGTGTGGCTCTGGTCCAAGTCATCTTGCCTTAAGTGCCACATGTAGTGGATGTGTTTCATGCTCAGCCACTTCCTCGTGTCTCTGTTATGTGTTCACTATAAACTTTCTGGTCGAAGCACTTACACGCTTCTGAGTTACGACTTTTGTATTATTTAAATGTAGGTTATACATTAACATTTTTGATATTTGTAAATAGATTACCAATCTGCTATGTCCACACCGCAGTGCACTGAAATAAAGATTTTATCCCACACCACCGGTATAATTTTAGGTACGTCAATTAATGTTGACCCTGTCAAGTTCCTCTTCCCACCTCCTTTGGATCTGTTTCAATTTTGAAAGCTTATTCTGTGGGACAGGATTGGATTCATTGATAATTTGCCAGAGACAGCTTAGAAAAGGGCTCCTCTTTGCAGCTTTGTGATAGAAACATTTTGTGAAAGAGACTATTGAGACGAAAAGAGAGCACCAAACATACTGAATTTTCTACTTTTAAGGTTCTCTGCAGGGAGTTTCACCCTAGAAACTGCCAGACATTATTCTAATTAAGTTCCTAATTATATTTAAGGAGCTTAGTATATCAGAGAACCTGAGATCTTACACGTAGAAATGTCGACTGCAGGAAACAGTAACACTTTACTCTAAAGAAGCTCCCTCTAGATATCCAAACCAACTCCCTGAAGGGGTTTGGTTCTCCAGAGGTAGTGACACATAACAGAAACAAAGACATGGGCTGGCAGCACCTGGAAGAACACCAAATAGACAGCTAATCTGGAATCCAAAACTGCACAGCCAATGCCACAAAGAACATAGAAGGAAGGAGGTGAAAAATATCCGTTGTCAGACTCGGATAGTAAAACGTTTTTACAACACAGCAAGGTAAAACACAAGTAAAAAGGTTGCAAGAGAAGCCAATGGTGGCACTGCAAACCAAGGCTAAAGCTGAATTTGAGATTAAATAAGTTTTGTTTGCTGCTTTTTTTAAAAGTTGGCTCTCAACACAAAAACAGAATGAGCACCGACTCCAGCTGTGCATTTGACTTACAGATTTCCATCAAGGCCCACTTTCATTTTTCTTCCAACACAGCATGCAGAAGCTTTGCAGTACTAAGCACAAATACAGCCTAAAAATACAACATCTAATAATGTGCACCATAAAATCAAACCAATTTGTCACTGCAGGACACACTGACAGATCAAAAAAATGTTAGCTATCAACACCTCCCAATACACATCCTTCCTGGGAGAATCTGAAGCAATCTCACAACAGAGATAGAAATGTGAGAAGGAAGAGAAGGCACACAATATCATTATAAATAAATAAAAGACTCTCAGCTGTGAAGAGGGGCAGCATGGTCTCACAGCACGGAAGATGTTAGTGATGGTTGATTGACCGTGACAACAGTTAATAATCAAAGTCAGCACATATTGACCATGACAAGGACCACAATCAGCGCGTATTGACAAAAAAACAATCCTCGGCAGCCCAGAGGAAACTGTTTATTGCCTGTTTACATCATGTGAGAAGATATCATCCTAAATCAACTATACTACAAGTGTGTATGTGTCTATTTGTGAGAAGAAAGTAAAGGCACAATAAAGAAAGTTCGTTAAAAACGTTTTGTTTTTTTAGTGAACATATTTTAGAAATGGCCCCTGTGTTTTATGGGCTGGATGTTACCATCATAAAGCCGGTCTGGAAGAACCCCAGGAAGCTTCCAATATTGAATTAAAAATGAAAAATAATTCATTTAACACATAATTTTAGATTTTAATTAATGAATCAAAAATGCATTTTCGTTTTGTAAACACAACTCTCCTTATTGGTATTTGCAAAGTTCATCACCTGAGCTTTTCTTTTATCTTAATTAGTTATTTTACAAACAGCAAGAACACAGGTTCATATTACTTGTTTTTGTGAATGTCTGCCAATTACACTGGAGATCAAAGCAAATAATTTCCAATGAATAATTTGCTGAATGTAAAGTTCACTATGTTGTCCTACTCCAAAACATCCAAAAAATTAGTAAAAGAGGAGATAAAGCTGCAATAGGTAACTTTTGTAAAAATTTATTTTTTATACATTTTTTACAAATCTCACTATGACAGTAGAATATGAGACAGATTATCTGTGAAAAAAAATCAAGCTCCTCTGGCTCCTCCCAGTTGTCCTACTAAATACACCGCTCATAGTCAGGAACAACAAATCAGAGTCAGGAGGAATTGCTTAGCAGTGTCAATCAGGGCTCACATAAGCGCTGCTCACAGCCCTCCCCAGCACAGCACGTTCAAGCTGTGCTGCAGCTGTGCTAATGGCAGAGAAACAACATAACGTTACAGGAAAACTGACAATTTCTCGAGTGGCACCTGCTCAGAAAACTAAGTCAGGTAAACAGAAGAAGACTGATAATGAAAAGGAAGCTGCATGCCCACGGCAGGCTCTGCTGTGGGGGGGAAGCTGTGGAGGGAGGACTGTAGCACAGGCGAGGGCAAGGGGGAGGGACCAGAAAGGTGTGCTTGTTCAAATTTTCAGACTAAGTCGTACTTTGGGTCACATGGAAGTCATTCTATTTGTTACCGACCTTTGAAAAGACTGAGCCCCAAGAATGAAAAAAAGTCAGGGAAAGGTGGAAGGATCATTGTTTAGGGAATGCTTTCTGCAACAGGAGTTGGGCCTCTTACACATATGGCAGATTGAATGAAAATGTTTATCAGAACCTTCATCCACAATATCTGGTTCTGACCCTATGTTCAGTTTTTAAGACATGCAGGACAATACCCCCCATCACACGGCAAAAGGTGTGTAACTGTCTCAGCACATCTGAGGCTACAGTCTCTGAGGCCACAGTCATTGCTTCTCTTTAATTTTGATCAGGGTTTCCTATAAATTGTAGTGTTTTGAATTAAAGACCTTGTGTGGCACTAGTAGCCTTTATTTACAGTAATCAGACAGAAATTGACCAGTGAGAGAGAGAAATGGGGAGGACATGCAGCAAAAACCCCAGGGTCAGGAATTGTATCCCAGACGGCTTCATTGAGGACTAACATTGTGTTTTTTTGCTTAAGCATCTGGATGTTTTGTAAATGTTTTTTTTAGCATAGGTTATGATTAGCCACCCTAAAACTTCCTACCAAAACCGAGCAAGCGTTAAAATTTTTCCTGGCATAATCAAGTGTTCAAGAATTGTTCTCTATTTTATATTCTCCAGTTTCTCTGCAATCACATCGCTCCTAACACTCCACATGAAATATCACCTGTTTTCTTTTCGTATATCTGTTACAGATCTCACAACTTTACTCACCCGCCACCAGCAGCAGCAAAGCGGCACTGTTGTACTCCTGCACTCTGACAAAGCAGGTATAGCTGCCTTCATCAGCAACCACCACCCTTTGCAGTAGGAGGGAAGCATTTCCCATGGTCAGCTCGGCAGGGAACAAACTTGTACGGTTGGTGTAGCCCTCTGCCTGTTCTATCACCTGGTCCCGTTCCATCCAAAACCCATGGACGCTGCGTTTGGTGTCGGTCAACTGCCAGAATACGCTCACATCAGATAAATTGAAGGAACCTGCTTGGTTGAAAGAGCAGTTGAGGGTGACATTATTGCCATGCAACGCCACCACTGGTTGGTCCGGGACTTGCAATTCCAGCTTAGCTGTAAGAAAAGATGTGAGACATACAGGGGATTCAATCAACCAATCATTCAATCAATCAGTCAAATAATTTCGGTCACAAATGAATAATACTTTTTTATTTATAAGTTATTTACATTGGCACACTGGCACCTAAAAGTCTTCACTATGACTTAAAAACCACACATCATCTTTTTGACACTTAAGAATTCAAAAATACAAAATAAATAATAGAAAATACTACTTGTGTAAACATACAGTATTCATTGAATCACAGTTTTAATGTGGTGTGCAGTGTTCAAACGAGACTGACTGACACCTACACATATCTAGAAGCCTTTGAAAATAAAATCAGAGCAGCATTTGGAAATGTACGCTGTGGCTTCTTCAGAAACACGTTGTTTGTTTGTGCGGCACAGCAGCAGCAACAGGGTAAGCTGAAATGAGTGCATGAGGGAAGGAGTGAGGGGATCTGAAAGTAAGCATCAGGACTTTTCTTGCGTTCCTGAAAGCTTTGCCTCCTGGTGATGGCTCAGTGCCGTAAAACTCAGGAATGGAGGCAACATCTGCTTGGCTTTAGTAAAATCTTTAGTTAAATCTAGCAAAATGTCTGGTGCTGTGGTGGTAGTAGAGGGAGATACATGCAGCAAAAGCATTTAATGTGTAATTTTGTGCTTCCTGCCTGATTTTTCCTCGCATCCATGCACATGTGTGAGCGCCCTTGAGTGAACTGTTTGTCTAGACTGGGCCGAGAGCAAAATCCACACTGCATAATCATTCTGGATTAGTAGCCATCTCAGGCAGGCTACAGTACATTCATAGTATTCTCAAGAGCCAGCATTCTCCATTGATCCCTGTCTGCTGTTATACAACTTAGAGACACTCATCAGCATCACAGGGGAGAAAAATTACACTCCGGCCCCTTGAAGTCGTGCAGTCCACTTCATGCTCAGCCTTTCTAATTGTTGTAATCACTGTGGCATTTTAGCCTCCTCACCCCATTTTGAGCCCTGTCTATCACAGAGCCAATGCCAGTATTGAACTACTTCGCTGTGAAGGAGATTCGGCTGCAGCAGAGGTGCAAGAATTACTTCCCCTATTAACAACAAACGGCCCTTTCATCAGAGAGGGTTCATACAAATGGGTATTGCCGAGTCAAGGCAAACCCCTATTTTCAATCACATTCAGCCAATTCCTACAAGGAGGCCTCTCTCTTCAAATACACCCCCACCGACAGCAACCCGTTCGTCTACGAGAACAGTGCCACCTCATGTCTCACCCCACAAGTGCAGAGAGGAGAAAGAGAAAATGCACAGTTGTCCGTATGGTGAAGTGTGTGGAGCTCGCAGCATGGCTGCTACGGTTTTATAGGAAGCCTTTTAGAGTGTGAAAATTATGTTTTTATCTAAATGTAAAATCAAAAAGGTTTAAATTAAAAAAAAAGTGAAAATGTAAATCAATAAATAAACTATGCCTCTATCTTATGGAGGGCCAAAAGTGACAAATTTAAAGGGTACCATTTATTTATTTAATACACCATTAAATATTTAAATATACCTTTTAAAATATTAAATTAATTAAATGTAATTTTTGTATGAATTAATTTAAAAGTAAATATTTTTTTTTTCACTCTATATTTATTTATTTCATAGCTCCTGTGCAGCAGTGTCATCATAAAATAATTTAAACTGTCAACTTGACCCATTAAACTCAGTAGGCTGGGCTAATGCTGGTCCTGTAATTCTGTGGCAGTTTCCTCCATGCTGGACCTCAATCAGCTCTCTCGTGAACTGGTTAGAGATATTTTAGACCAAGCTAAGGATAAAGAAGCTGAATTCGCTTACCAAGAGTTTGTGGTAAAAGAAAAAATTGTAACAATTTCTTGTAGTTATTGGAGTTATTTTGTACTTTCCAGTGAAGATATTAACCTCAGAGTCATGGCAAATACGGAAGAAGCTGTTATGACGTGTTGTGCGAAGCAGCCAATAAGATGTTTGGGTTTGATGAGGAGCCGCCCTAATCCCACCCACTGGGTTTGATGGGTGAAGTTGACAGTTTAAATTAATTCATGATGACACTACTGCATTGGAGTCATGAAATAAATATATGTGGAGTAGGTTAGGTTTGGGCAGAGAGAGATAGAAGTTTTTAGAATGAAATAATCTAAATGTTTTTCATTTTATGAAGTTTGGTTTTGTTTGTGTTGAACTCAGCTATCTCAGTGCTAGCAGGCTATCTGCTCAGCACGTACTCAGTTTGTGTTCTGTGTTTGTGGGTTTTTAAAGTTAAGACAAACTTTATTTAAAGGGTGATTTTAAACACAGAAGATTGATCATAATGCGCCATCTGCGCTTATGCATTTTAACCCTTTTATTAACTGCATTTTAAAGGTGTGTGTTTGATTCTGGTGCTAAGCTATCAGCTTCTTTTGTTAGCTTTAACTGCTAACAGCTAAGGACACGTGCTTGCTGCTAAATAATATTTACCCAGAAAGGTTGTTAGTTTTCAATCCAGTAAATAATAGTTCCCTAAACATTATTTTACTAAACTTGATAACTAAGTAAACACCATTAAGCCCCATTTTTCCAGAAAGATTTGGCTCTCTTCCAAAATATTTCCTTAAATACATTACCATTTCCTTAATAATATTTCTTTAAATATCATTTTAATAAATAAAGGCAGCTAATGAGACACTGTTGAGAATTAGTCATCCAGAAGGTTGGTTTTATTCAGCAGATCATTCTTTAAAATATTATTTTATTAAAA
>JAHUTJ010051812.1:0-11991 GCA_036250325.1 Characodon lateralis
GTTCAATAATGTCAGAGCTCATCTCACACCTTTCTATTTTGTCCTAATACCATCGCCTTACTGGGCTGGTATTCACAGGACAACCCTTAACAGACCGAAATATTATTTGATAAAATATTAATATTAATCTCAGATTCATAATTCCAACATTCTTAAACAGAGATAATTGTTGTATAAAGCACTGGCAAAAAAGCTAAATCCATTCTTTTTCTCTGTTGCTTACTTCTGGTTTTTAACCTTTACCTTCATTCTCCCATCTTGCCTCTTTGGATTTTCTTGCTTTTGCTGTTAGTGAAGACACATGGCAGATTTGTGAACTATTATGGCCTTATGTTTTAATTAAAAAGGCGCTAGTAATTAATAAAAACAGTGAAATCTGTCATGATTTTTACTGCCAATTTAACCCACATGCAGAGACTCTCAGAACTTTGTAAAAAGGAATACATTTTATTGAAAGTTTAGATCAGGAACGACGAGTCTAATCTTCCTCACTGTGAACACACAAAGAGAAACGATAAATAGCTGAACCTCAGAAACATAAACCCACATAAACGTATCTTACTGGAGATTCCGGATAAACTTGCCAGGGAGAGCACAAATGTCAGGAAAGGAGTTCAGCTTGCCATGCACAGACTAGGTCAGGAAGTAGTCTTAGCCACTACCGAGGACTGGAACAGATCAGGTAGGATTCACGCCTGGAACAGGTAACAGAGCAAGTTAGTGTTCGTAACAACAGTTCCTTCAAAAGATATCCATAGTAAAAATCATGCAAGGTTTCAGAGCTGGCCAGAAATTACCATGGAGGCAAAAAACACTCAGGCGCCGAGGTGTTGGCATCCTTCCTCTTTATGCTTCCTAGCTGATGAGTAGATGCACAACACCTGTCGCCTTCGGTAACTCCTACTGGCGGCACCTAGTGTCGAAACGTGTAAATCTTTCCACCAGAGCTTAATTTTAAACCAGTAAACCTGCTTCCTGTTGTTAACATCATTAAACAAGTTGCTTCATTTGTTATAGTATTTTCTTGATTTCCGTTCTGGGACCATTTTATGTTTCTGTTCATTTTCTTTTATTATTTCTCACTTTAGTCACATTATTGCCAATTGTTCTGACTGCTTTGCTTGAGTTTGTTACAACAGATGGAATGTGAAGTGATTTATTAATACCATATAACAAGGAGACTTGTAATGTGTAAAAAAAATGTTTGCAAGTACAGCAGATTACAATATGCTTTTTCTTTGTAGACATCATTATTTGGGTGAGCAGTCTAACCCAGGACTGTGTTAACACCAACACTTTTGGAAAAATTCTCTCATAGACAAAATAATAAGAGACAGTAAAAAATGTATTCACATCCTGGCCAAACAATTACCATTCAGGTATTATTTAAAATTTTAAAATTTAACTACTGTAATAATGAGACAATTATATACAGAATGTTTAAAAGAGTTGCGGTTCGAGAGTCAAAATATTACCGATTTTTTATTAAAGGCTACATATATGGTAATATACTTATCCGCACATTGTCTCATTAAGATGGATTGTCAATAGATGTCTAGGCTAAAAAGTGATTGTGTTTGATCTGAAAGTAAAACAGGCTTATTCATCTATTAGCATGCTACTTGATTGACAAGCATAGTAATAGGCTGGTCTCCAACTCACAATTACTAACAGAGCATCTTGATTTAATGAGCTACATGGTCACATACAAAACAAGGTACAGTTGATATACATTTTGTCGGAAAAGTATTCACAGCGCTGCACTTTATCCACATTTAGTTATGTTACAGCCGCATTCCAAATTGTATCAAATTAATCTCTTTCCTCAAAGTTATACATACAATACCCCATGTGACAATGTGAAAGAAGCTTGTTTGAGATTGTTGCATATTTATTACAAATAGAAAACTAAAAAATCAGATTTAAATTCAATTCAATTCAGTTTATTTATACAGCGCCAATTCACAACACATTGTCTCAAGGCACTTCACAAAAGTAAGGTACATACATTCGAATTAATCGTAATCATTGAACAGCGCAGTCAGATTCAGTTATTTATTCAAATTGGATAAAAAGTTTTTCTGTATAAGGAAACTAAGCAGATTGCATCCAGTCAGTAACTTGCAACATTCCCTCCTCCCGGATGAGCATGTAGAGACAGTGGACAGTCACTGGCGTTGACTTTGCAGCAATCCCTCATACTGAGCATGCATGTAGCGACAGTGGAGAGGAAAAACTCCCTTTTAACAGGAAGAAACCTCCAGCAGAACCAGGCTCAGTGTGAGCGGCCATCTGCCACAACCGACTGGGGGTTTACATTGGTATTCTTTGCCATGAGGCTCTAAAAAGCTGAGGTTCATACAGTTTCCTTTGTACATCCTTGAAATGTTTAATTGAAGTCCACCTGCGGTAAAAACCAGTTAACTCGATATGATTAGGAAAGGCACACACCTGTCTTTATGAGGTACCACCACTGACTGTACATGTCACAGTGCAAACACTAAGTATGAAGGCAAGGAATTGTTTGTAGACCTGATAGGTCTACAGATACTGGATTAAGATAATTCTGCTGCTTTGAAGGTCCGAATGAGCAGAGTGGCCTCCATCATTCATTAATGGAAGAAGTTTGGAACCACTAAGACTCTTCCTTGAGCTGGCCAGGCATCTAAACTGAGCGATAGGGTGGAGAAGGCCTTAGTTTGGGAAGTGACAAAGAACCCCATGGTCACTGTCAGAGCTCCAGCGTTCCCCTGTGGAGAGAGGAGAACCTTCAAGAAGGACAACGATCTCAGCAGCAATCCACCAAATAGGCCTGTTTGGTAGAGTGGACAGATGTAAGCCACTCCTTAATAAAAGACACATGGCAGCCCCTCTAGAGTTTGCCAAAAGGCACCTGAAGGACTATCAGACCATGAGAAAAAAAATTCCCTGGCCTGATGAGACAAAGATACCAATACCATCATTAGAGTGAAGCGTGGTGGTGGCAGCGTCATGCTGTGGGGATGTTTTTTACCAGCAGGAACTGGCAGACTAGCCAGGATAGGAGGAAAGATGAATGCAACAATGTACAGAGACATCCTGGATGAAAACCTCCTCCAGTGCACTCATGACCTCAGACTCGGGCGACAGGTCATTTTCAGCAGGACAATGACCAAAAGCATACATCCAAGATCTTAAAGAAGTGGCTTCACAACTACTTCCTGGAGTAGCCAAGCCAGATTCTAGATTTAAACTCAATTCAACATCTCTGGAGAGATCTGAAAATAAGCTCTGCCCAGATGTATCCCATTGAATCTGATGAAGCTTGAGATGTACTGCAAAGAAGAATGGGCAAAACTGCCTAAAGATAGATGTGTTAAGCTTGTGGCAGCATGTTCAACATGACTTGAGGCTGTAATTGCTGCCAAATGAGGAAAGATTTGAGTAAATGCTCCGAATGGATACAGAAACGTGATTTCTTAGTTTTCTATTTGCAACAATCTCAAACAAACTATTTTAACATTGTCATAATGGGGTATTGTGTGTAAAATTTTGAGGAACGGGATTAATTCGATACTATTTGGAATAAGGCTATAACATAACTAAAAGTGTAAAAAGCCCAGCGCTGTGAATACTTTTCGGATGCACTATATATCAGGGTCTCCCCCGTGTGTTTGTGTGGTACTGTTAATGTAACAGCACTGGTTATATTGCAACATATAACCCAGGAGTATATCTGTATCTCTAAGGGTGACTCAGTGTCTTAACTTCAAATGTTTTGACATACTGCCACTGTTTGAGATTTTAGCAGTTCTGATTGGAGATTATCCTAACACATGCCTCTTTTTAATCAATCTGAACTCAACTTTATATCAAGTGATATTGAAAAGGCACCTTTGTGTCAGTGCACAACCTATGCAAAAATGTATTCTGTTTTGCCATCTGTCAGTATAGCACAAAAGTATCTTAATATTTACAATTTGTTTTCTCAACTTGCACCTTGACAGAATGTAGCATCTTAACTTAACAATATTTGCCTACTCTACCTTATGTCATTGTTTTTGTAATAGATCTGACCCACATACAGAATAACACTCTGAGGAACAACTGAATAAGTGGAAGGTGTTTTATTTACAATAAGTGAGTCTGGAACATGAACGGGTGAATCGCCAACTGTATGAAAAGAGGGGGAAGAACTGGTGAGACAGGGAACTTATAATATTGCAAAATAACGAAAGTTAACTATTGTAATCAGAAGAGCGGCTTACTAAATGAGTGCAGTCAGGTCGCCAGGGGTAGAAGGAGTCGGGACCCAGGTGTGCGAAGTGGAGAAAATCCAGATGGTTTACTTGAGCTGCAGAGTGAGTACTGGTGAGTTCAGGAGTTAGTTCAATTCTCAAGTACTTGCGTTGGAGCGTGGACAGGGTACGCTTCTGCCTAGGTTCAGGAGATGGAGGATAACAGGAAGCTGCCAGCTTGGTACTTGGAAATGAAATCCAAACGAAAATCCACCAAACATAGGTAATCTTGATCATCCAGAAACTTCTGGAACCGAAGTTAAAGTTCAACGAAGAATGATCAGAAGGTTCAGTTTTCTGCCTGCGAGGGAACATAAACAACATCAGCTTAAAGACAAAGAACGAAGCATTGCTTAGTAGTGGCTGAGTTTGTTACCACTGAAGGCAAACACTCTGGCATCAAAGTACTGGCAGCCTCCTGTTTAAAATAGTCCTCAAAGCAATCAGCAGATCAGTCGCACCTGTCATCCAGCACACCTGAGAAACCTCAGCACCATCTGGAAACTGGAAACAAAGTCACAAACAAAGCACAACACACACACTGAACCCAGAACCCCGACACCTTACACAGTTTCTCCAACTCTACCAGATTGTAAGAACACATTTGGTCCACAGTCCTATTGTCATTCTGTTGGAATTAGTTCTGCTAAATCGAATAGGCAATTCCAGGCCATTTTTTATAAAGCATATAATTATCCTTTTGTTCAAGCTTAGGCTCTTCTTAGTGCACGAGGTTTTGCTTTATCTAAACATGGACCAAATATATCCCTTTAGATCGGGGTTACATATACACTTAACATTGACTGATGTCTAAATTAAGTCTACGGACATGTAGCCATAACACTAAAATCAAGTCTTTTGCCCGTGGGGAGTCACATATTTTTCCATTTCTTTCAAACATGCCTAATACAAAAAGAATAAAATTGTTTAAGTCCCGAATTAAACTAAAATGTCTCCAAGTAAGGGGTAATGGTCAAAAATCCAGGGGGGAGTTTTTGGAAGTAGGACCACACTTGCTGAAGAAGGAAGCAGTAATGGCCAAAAATCCAGCGGGAGCCGGATTAAGAAAACAATGCTGTGAAGGGATTTCTACTATGTGTATGGTGCTGCATACAGATTATAGTGACAAAGGCTGAAATGTAAACCAGCCAGACTCTCCTCCGCATTATAACCCACCAAAATCCCTATTATACCACAAGATGATCAGGACAAGTGTCAAAATGATGGCCAATGACAACAGCTTCCAACCTTTCTCAGCTAAGACGCAAGTAATCTCTCCCACTGTTCCTCAACAAAATGCCATCAGCTAAGGTTTTTTTAAGGAGAGGATGCATGATGAAAGATAATCAGCCATTGCGAGGCTAACAAACTGTCATGATGTAATATATTTTTTCTTATTTAAGGGACCTCTAAAGACCCCCATTGCATTTCTGTGCACAAAGAGATTAAAATGATTTGTGTGTTACAAGTAACCTTTTCAATAGTTGAAAAGTTTGTATTGTTCCTCAAAAATGATAAACCTTTACATTATTAACCCCCGTTTTTCTCTAGTTTTCTTATTAAATTTGTAGTTTGGGTCATTATGTGGTTACCTTTAACACAAAGAGTTAGTTTTTATCGTAATCTGTTACTGGCATTTCTGGGAGCAATGATCGTCACCCACGTGGCTTTGTTTACAAGTAATAGTTCACTTGCAAAAGTACAATATGAAAGCAAACCGCACCAAACAAAAAAAAAAAAAAGTTCGCTTTTGGTCCGGACCAAACAAGCAGACCAAAGCACTTTCCTGATGTAAATACACCCATAATGAGCTTACAGGGTACACTAAATAGTGTACAGTGCTTTAATCAAGCAGTCATCTAATCCAGTTTTTTTTACTCAAAGCTAACCATTTGAATTTGCTTAAAAATCATCTAAACCATAACGGTTTCATCAATACTTGCTTAGGCCAGTTGTATAAATTAGTAGATTGTGACTCCTCAACTACCCAGAGAGTGTAGGAGCATGCTGCTGCACAGCTGATGCTGAATCCAATGGTTTACTTTGCTCTTGACAGTTCTAGCGTGCAACCAGGTCAATTGCCCTGGGCCTATGATGGAGATGGCTCGGCCTTCCAACCATCAAATTATGGTAAAAAATATTTTTTGTAAACAAAAACAAAGGCCTACTATTGAAGTTACATAAAACATTTGTAATTTATATTTTCTTCCTAATTTTCCTTTCAGTAATGGTCAAGAATGTCTTAACACCAATCACAAAACTGTTTTTGCCACTGATATAACTTCTGACTTTGAGTTCATTAAGCTCCTCCAGTAAAGTATAAAAATGCTTGTTGAGCTACAGGCAGAAAGGGGAAACAAATCCTCAGTCTTCTTACTTTGAAATAAATAAAAAAAACAAGGAACATGCCTCAAGCTCCAGGTATTCAGCCTTTAGTTTGCTCACCTGCTCCACTGCACAGACTTCACTTGGGCCTATCTTGTCTCTGCTCTAATGTCGCTAGAAAACCTAAAAACAGTTTCTGTCAGAGAGATGTTGCAGTGACATGTTACTCTACAGAGAGCCTCAACTGCTAATGAAAGATTTTGTGCATGGCATTTGAATTTTAAAACTAAACATGTATAATAAGCAGTCACCTGTAAAACGAACAACTGGATCACACAGCCTGTATTTGAAAGCCAACGGTGCCTTGTATCAAAGAAATTAATCTATCTTTATCTTATATTTAAGATAAAGTAACCGTCTAAATTATTTCATGATGTACTGTAGCACAGAAAATAGAAAGAGGACTTTAAAATGCCAGTCAGATCTAGCAGACCCAAACGAATCTTGATGGTCTGCTGGAAAGGACTGGCAGAGTCTCCCGTGAGGCGGAGCTTCAACTCCCATCTGCGGAAGAGCTTCAAAGACGTTGGGGGAGGTGGGGGACATTGAGTCCGAGTGGGCAATGTTCTGCGCCTCCATTGCCGAGGCAGCTTACTGGAGCTAGTTGTTGGTGCCTGTCACAGCGGCAATCCTCAAATCCGCTGGTGCTGTCAGGCTGAAGAAGGAGTCCTATCTGGTCTTTTTGACCTGTGGGACTCTGGAAGCAGCTGACGGGTACCAACAATCCAAGTGACATGCGGCTCGAGTGGTTGCTGAGGCAAAAACTCGGGCGGAGTTCGGAGAGGCCATGAAAAACGACTTCAGTACGGCTTCGAGGCGATTCTGCTCCACCATCCAATGAGACACTGGATGGTGTCCTCCCCGCATCCCCTCCGAGACGGGGGGGATGCGGTACACCACCAACACTGTTTACAGTGGGGAAGGTGTGCTGTTGACCACAACTTGGGACATTGTGGGTCGGTGGACAGAGTACTTCGAAGACCTCCTCAATCCCACCGGCAGGTCTTCCACTGAGGAAGCAGAGCCTGGGGACTTTGGGGTGGGCCCAACCCCGGATAAGCGGAAAACAATGGATGGATGGATGGATGGATATTTATGGGGCTGCCTTGCAGCGAGAAGGTCCTGAGTTCGACTCCCCGCCTGGGGTCTTTCTGCATTGAGTTTGCAGGTTCTTCCTGTGTGTGCGCATTGGTTCTCTTAGGCTACTCTGACTTCCTTCCGCAGTCCAAAAACATGACTGTTAGGTTGATTGGTCTCTCTAAATTGCCTTTAGGTATGCATGGGTGTGTGTGTGGTTGTTTGTCCTGTGTGTCTCCGTGTTGCCATGCGATGGACTGACGACCTATCCAGGGTGTCTACGGCATCTCGCCCGTAGACTACTGGAGATAGGCACCAGCTTCCCCGCAATGAAGAAGCGGGTATAGAAAATGGATGGATGGAGATATTTATGTAAGATTTTACCATATTTTGATTCAGATTTTAATAAAAAATGTCAGAAGAATACTTCTTTGAGTAATAACCTTAGAGCTATAAAATATATAGAAAAAAAATATTTAGTTAATATGTTTATTTAAATGTTGTGTTTAGATGTTTCTGTTATTTCCCTGGACTCCCTGCTCATCTGTCTTAATTAGCCTCCCTCCTTCGGTTGTCCAGCATTTCTCCCTGTCACCAGCTGCTTCATATTTCTACTGGTTAGCCCCCTTTGTTCATTGGTCCATTCTCTACCCTGTCTCTGTATTTACACCCTCTGGTTTTCTTTGATCGCCACTGGTTCCTTCTGGCTACTACCTGCTCTGTGTCCTTGCCTCAACTTTCCTGATTATTACCTGCTTCTTGTCTGTATACCTGCCTGTGTTTTCATGTCATGTCTTCACATGTAAGTTTACCAGTTATATTATTAATATACTATTCTACTTACCATGCCGCTCCCATACTTCTGTCTGCATGTTGGTCCTGCAAAACCCTCACTCCACATGACAGTCAATGGCAGTCTAACATTTAATATAAATTAAAATAAACTACTGAATACTTGAAAAACAGTAATTATCTCCCTGGTCAACGAATAATATGCTATGCATTAAATGCATGCTTATGTTACAGAGAGATTGCTCATTTAAAAACATGCACCATATACCAATGATGGCAATATAATGGAATCATTAATGTAAATTATATTCACTGTCATGTACTAATGTAAATGATAAAAATGAGGCAGGCATTATACCTGAGATCATTTCAGTGATACTGTTTGAAACAGCCGTGATTGGATAAGGTACACAGAAAAAAAAGGCTTTTTTTCAAAACCATTGCATTGGTTTATGGGAGGTTGAAATAATTACCTCATTCTCTGTCATGTTCTTTGAGTGAATTATAAGCAGAGTTTATGTGTCTGACCGGACAAACATGTTTATTTAAATAACAAATATCTTTATTGTGAGAACTAGTATGGCGGGGGAACGGACCGTCAAACTAATGATTTTATCATCAGCTAGGCTGATAGCATTCAGTTTCAGTACTCAGATTTCCACAGAGTTGTCTGTATGCATACTGCCCACCTCTTTATGCTAATTCCCTGCACCGAAAATAGATTCTGACAAACTCAGCAGCTCCACCGTTTCATTCGCAATTGTTTGGTTTAGTTAAGCAACACAGTGCATATATTTGATGAAAAGTACATGTTTATTGATAGTCTGCTTTCCTTTTAAATAATTTCTTTGTATACACATACAGTGCTGTGAAAAAGTATTTTTCCCTTTACAGATTTATCCTGTTTTGTTTCTTTTTTGGCCCACTTATGTTTCAGATCATCAAACTAATTCTAATATCAGACAAAGTGGAGCTTTGAAATGGTGATTTTTTATTTATCATAGGAAAAAAAAAGCTGACCAAAACAACCTAGTCTGAAAAGGGTTATAGAGCAAATTCTAAGCTTTTGGGACACAAGCTAATCATTGGTGGGCAAAAAGAACACAAAGTCCTGTCTCACATTTGCCAAAAAACATCTTGCTGATTCGAACTCATGACAGGGCAAGGTGCGTCAAGGACTGAAGCACCTTGCCCTGTCATGAGTTCGAATCTTGACCCCGGAGACCTGTGTTGTATGTCTTCCCCCTCTCTCCACCCCATTTTTTGTCTGCCTGCTTTAGAAAAAAATAACAAAAATAAAGGCCACTAGTGGTGCAAAAACAAATTGAATAAAAAAAACATCTTGCCAATCCTTGCTGATGGTGGTGGTAGTTTGACGGTCTGGGACTGCTTTATTGCTTCATGAACTGGATGACCCGTAACTGATGGAACCATTAATTATGTTCTCTTATCCTTCAGGAGAATTGCCAGCCATCTGTACATCAGCGTGACAACAAAGCTATAAAGGTATTATTTTTCCACCACCTTCGGATGTGATTTCCCTTTGACATAGGGGTTTTAAGTTTGTATTCTGCACAGATGTTTCTGTACACTATGCTGGCTACTTATGGTGTTCATTGTATTCCTTTCCTGCCAGTATTTTACACCTGCTGTGAGATGCTGGATTGTTTCTGGGGCCTCAGCACAGCTGCATCTAGGATCTTTCGCTGTTATGGTAGATCTCGACATCCGTAGCTCTGGTGCTCAAGGCCTACTCCTGCACTGCCATGTTCAGTGCTTCTGTGCTGTCCTTCAGACCACCATCTCTCACCAACTGGACTGCAATAATGAGAAGACTAACCTTAGTTACAATTCATTGCTAAAAATACTGCTTTCTGAAATGTACCTAAGAAACATTAAATCACAAATGCTTTTAGAACAATTTCAAATATTTCAAAAATGTCAACTCAAGTTGGCATCAAGAAATTAAAATAGGAGCATTTTTGTAATAACAATGACACCCAAAGAAATGTAGATAAGGTTGCCAAATTAGGCTGTGATGTGCGCATTCCTGACCACTGTCAAAGATAAAGAAACTGCTCAACTGCTCTGTCTTGGTGCTTGGCCATGTTTGAGTGTCTTGTTTACTTGGACTTGTGCAAGCTAGCCTTTGGCTCGAGTTTTTGCAAGGGTCTGAATCATAAATGAAACAAAAAAGAAAGACAGGTAACATTTTTAAATGGTTCAACATAAAAGACAGATTCTAAATCTAGTGCAGTTTCTTTAGTATAGTCCGACAGGGTCCGGTCCAAACCAAATTAGAACTAAACTGTATAGTGACTGTCACTATGGTGAAGCGCAATGTGGGAGTTGATTTATGGTTTTCAATTTAGATGAAGTACACCATTTCCAGAAAAGTAAATGTAATTATGGATTTGACTGTGAAAAACTGAATTTACTAGTGGTCCGACTGCTGATGAACAGAGAGGGATAATGATCACATGTGTAGCCTATAACAAATCAGGAGCGGGATACAATTACCTAAGTTTAGCTAAAACAAATCCCACATTAGGAGATCATTGTTAACAGAATAACTCGAGCCATGATTATTAACACCTCCTTTGTTTATAGTTTGCACAGTCCGCTTTTGCCAGCAGTTCATAACTAATTCTTCTTCTCTGTAATTTCCTAAACTTGGAGCATACATGGAGAGGGATTTTTGAATATTGCTCTATGCACAATCTAGATCAGGGTTGCCCAAGCCCAGTCCATGAGAGCTAGTGTCCCAAAACATTTAGATGCATTCGTTCTCCAACACAACTGTATCAAAAAAGGCTCATTACCAGGCCTCTGCAGAGCTTAATAACATGCTGAATAGGTTTACCCATGTGTTTTGGATTATTATTCTAATGGAGGACCACATTATGACTCATTCTCGTTATTTTCAATAGAGTAAACCAGATGTTTGTTAAAATCAGCTGTTATTTAAAACAGTTCACAAAGCTTTGCATCATGAGGTCTGCAGATCATTTGGGCAGAGAAATAAAACCACAGCATCACACATCCTCTACTATGCTTACCTATCATATGTAATATTCTTTGTTTATGCGTGACCCAACTGAAGTGTTTTTATTTGTCAAAAGTTCTGTTTTAATTTCTTCTGACTGAAGCACACTGTCCCAGCAGCAAACTCAACACAGTTTAATTTCTGGCAATCCTCTAAGACCACTGGCTGGTATGTAAATGTCTGTCATTTACACTTGCTTGATTGATTAACAGCTATTTATTTAGAACATGAAAATCAGAATCAGCTTTATTGCCAAGTTCGTACATACAAACAAGGAATTTGACTCTGGTACACTTTGCTCTTTTGTTCTGTTTTTGCATTACAGAATATACAAATTTACAATGTACAATATACACATATATAATAAAAAGGTGCATTTGCAACATCTGTATGCTGTTGTTCTGTACTCTATTG
>JAHUTJ010051813.1:0-11986 GCA_036250325.1 Characodon lateralis
AATTCCACATGTGTTAATTCATAGTTTTGATGCCTTCAGTGTGAAGCTACAATATTCATAGTCATGAAAATAAAGACATCTCTTTGAATGAGAAGGTGTGTCCAAACTTTTGGTCTGTACTGTATATCTTAATTAACTCTCACTGCTTCTTTTCTGTCAACTGTAGTGTTCAAAGTAATAAATAGCTAAGTGTGTTCAGGTGTTTGGGCCAGTTGCATTTGCCTTAGTCTTGTCTAAGTCTAGAAGCAAACAACTGCTTTCAAGTGTTCAAAGTTTGGGTTTTTTCTGTTATTAACAGTTTTATTTATTTTTTTTTTTATTAACATGGTTGTTGTTTCATCATTCCATGAGTTGAAATGTGGAAAGGGAGGGATTCCTCTCTACAATCGCCATATGATTGTTCTGTGTTGTGTATTGGCACTCTGAAGGTTAATGGAACATTGTGTTAACAGCAGAGAACACAGATTATTAATATCAGTTTAAAATACAGTGCAAAGATGTTCTTTAAATATATTCACACATTGGTCTTTACAACATAACATAGCAGTTATTTATAAACCCAGCTGAATGTAACATTTTAAATTAACTTTAAACATCAGCTGTTTTTTAGAAATTTGCTTTAATCTATCTTATGAACAGAAACATATTTCAGCATTATTTGTAAGGACCCATATGTAACATGTAATATTAAGGGCTATTTTTTTTAGGTTTAGCATTGTTGCTTTACTGGTACAGACCAGGAAATAAAGGTCAGTGTCAATGTCAACTTTATTTATATAGCACATTTTAAAACAGATACCTCTGTCCAAAGTGCTGTACACAAAACATAATATGAATATACAAAATAACAAACAAACAACATGCAATAATAATAATTAAAAATAATAAAAGGATAATAAAAGAATCTGCTCAGCTTGAGTTAAAAGCCAGTGCAAACAGGTGGGTTTTGATAACTTAAAAATGCACAAAGACTGGGCTTTTCTAATAGAGTCTCAGCGCAGCCTCAGCAAATGCCCGGTACCCTCTAGTTTTCAGCCGTGAACTCGGCACAACTAAAGTTACTTGATTTGCTGATCTTGTTGATCAAATTGGAATGTGGACCGACAAAAGCTCAGAAAGAACCCATTCAAACATTTAAAAGCCATCAACAAAATCTAAAAACAAAGTCCTGTAGCTGACTGGAAGCCAGTGCAGAGATGCCAAAACAGGAATCATGTGGTCATGCTTCTTTGTGCCTGTAAGCAAAAAAGCTGCAGCGTTCTGAACCAAGGTGAACAAAGGTGATAAAGATGAATGATCCATGTACTGGACTATATATACAGATGGATTAAACCTAAATCATACTATTGGACTGATGCAAATGCGTCTGAATTTAACCTGTTTTTTTTGCATAGCATCCTAAGATGACTTTTCTTGAGTGACCACTGTGTAAGTAAACTAAATTGAATTAAATTATTTATTTTTCTCTTTCCCAGTTATCCAGTTTGGTTTTGTCACATTGTTTGTGGCATCCTTCCCACTCGCTCCACTATTTGCTCTGCTCAACAACATAATTGAAATACGCCTTGATGCTAAGAAATTTGTGACTGAGTTGCGAAGACCAGTGGCAGCAAGAGCCAAAGACATTGGTGTGTTGTAAAAAACATACTTTCATATAATATGACTGAACTGCAACACAATCAGTGCAGTGAGGTTAATGATGTGACTATAAACAACTAGGTAAATAGTCCAGTAACTGATCCTATTTTTATGTCTGCAGGTATATGGTATGACATTCTGAGAGGAGTAGCAAAAGTTGCTGTCATCATTAATGTAAGTTAAACTAAAAACACATCTCTGTTTACATACATGCTTTGGATTATGTTATGATCAGATGACATATGAACATTTCATGACTTTCAGAAAATGAAAGAGGCTGGAAAACTAGTAATGAAAGGAGGAGGTAGAAGAGATGTAAAGAATAAAGGCAAAAGTTGTGACAATGGTAATTAGAGAACTGAGGGGTGTGACCTCTAAAAAGAGAGCTTCTATTGTAGATTACAGCAACAACATCAGAGATCTCTCTTTAAAAGAGAGTAGATCCTTGAACTCTCTGGCTTCCTCGAAAAGGCACCGGAGCAAGCAGCTGTGGACTGTCATGGCATATGGGATAGGGGGGTTTCTCTACCCAGTATCTTGGACAGAGATCTCGGTGACTGAGAATCTGCTAAAGCCGCTGTTTGGGTGTCAGAGCCCACAGTGCTCCAATGATAATTAGCAACACTGAGATATTGACTTTCCAGGACTTCCTTTGCTGCCTGAGACCTTGGTATTTCTTGAACTTCTCGTATTGCTTTCACTTAGAATTCCTATGTCTCTCACAATTACTCTCTTGTATACTTTGTCCACCTATTTCCAGCTGTTAAGTAATGGAGTGTCTCAGGAGCATAGTTGCAAAGCCTTCATATTGGGCCTTGTTTTATGTAGTGGATGGTACCAATTCTGCCATGATTAGTGTCTCTGTGCTGTCCTTCTGAAAACACTGGTTTTATGCAGTTATTAAAAAACAGGACACCCAGTCAAATATACAGCTCTTTATTAAGAATAGAAAGTGATTTAATTGCAGGTAAGTAACAAAACTTGACCTTGTTTTATTCATCAAACAAAAGACATTGACAAAAATCTGTATTCTAGCTGAGGAACAATATTACCCTCCATGAGCTGGTGTTTCCCCATTTGACTGAAATAACTATTTTGAGGCACTTCTTGTAGCCATCTATCATCTCTGACATCTTCTGGGGAAAGATTGCCCCACTCCTCTGTTTCATCAGGGAGATGTTTTTGGGTTTGTTACATCTGCCGCCTGTTTCAACTCATCTCATCTGGCAAACCTCAGACAGGCCATTATTTTTTCCTAGTGAGCATAACTCTCATAAAGGTTAAACCTTTTCAGTCTATTTTTGTCTCTTTTTTTTCATGAACAGTAGCAAGAGTCTGCTGGTGATGTTCTAGGGTTTTGGAGACTTCTTTTAGCATTTTGCAGTCTGCCTAGAACAGCTTGCGAGGAAGGCGTCCAGGAGGCATCCGGTAAAGATGCCCGAGCCACCTCAACTGGCTCCTCCTCACCCTATCTCTAAGGGAGTGCCCGGCCACCATATGGAGGAAGCTCATTTTAGCCGCTTGTATCCGGGATCTCATTCTTTCAGTCATGACCCAAAGTTCATGGCCATAGGTGAGGTTAGGAAACATAGACTGACCGGTAAATCGAGAGCTTCGTTTTTCACTTTTCTTCACCACAAAGGACCGGCACAGCATCCCCATTACTGTGGCAGCCGCACTGATCCGTCTGTCGATCTCCTGCTCCGTTCTCCCTTCACTCATGAACAAGACCCCAAGATATTTGAACTCCTTCACTTGAGGCAGGAACTCCCCTCCAACCTGTAGAGGACAAGCCACCCTTTTCCGGTCAAGACCCATAGCCTCGGACTTGGAAGGGCTGATCTTCATCCTAGTTGCTTCACACTCGGCTGCGAACCGCCCCTTCGCATGCTGTAGTTCTTGGCTAGAGGGGGCCAGCAGGACCACATCATGTGCAAAAAGAAGAGACAAAATCCACTGGTCCCCAAACCAGAGCCCCTCTGGCCCTTGGCTGCACCTGTAAATCCTGTCCATAATAGTTATGATCAGGACCGGGGACAAAGGGCAGCCCTGCCGGAATCCAACATGCACCAGGAACAGGTCCGACTCAGTGCCGACAACGTGGACCAAGCTCCTGCTCCGCTTGTACAGAGACCGCATGGCCCCTAATAAAGGGCCCCCAATTCCATACTCCTGAAGCACCCCCCACAGGGCACCACAAGGGACACAGTCGAATGCCTTCTCCAGGTCCACAAAACACATGTGGTGTTATCCCCCTATAGTTGGAACACACCCTCTGGTCACCTTTCCTATGAGGGGGGACCACAACCCCAGTTTCCAGTCCAGAAGCACTGTCCCCGACCGCCACGCAATATTGAAAAGGGGTGTCAACCATGACAGCCCTACAACATCCAGAGACTTGGAGTACTCAGGGCAGATCTCATCCCTGCCACCATGGAGCTTTTTAACTATCTCAGGGACTTCAGCCTGGGTGATGAAAGAGTCCAACCCCGAGTCCCCAGCCTCTGCTTCCCGTGACGGCAGGATTGAGGAGATCCTCGAAGTACTCCTTCCACCACCCGATAATGTCAGCAGCTCCTCAGCCCCACTGTAAACAGTGTTGGCAAAGCACTGCTTCCCCCTCGTGAGGCTTGCCAGAATCACTTCAAGGCCAACAGGTAGTCCTTCTCCATAGCCTCACCTAACTCCTCCCAGGCCGAAGTTTTTGGCTCTGCCACAGCCAGTGGCATGCTTGGCCTCACGGTACCCATCAGCTGCCTCAGGAGTCCCACAAGCCAACCACAGCCGATAGGACTCCTTCTTCAGCTTGACAGCATCCCTTACTGCTGGTGTCCACCACTGGGTTCGGGGATTGCCGCCGCGACAGGCACTGCAGACCTTACGGCCACAGCTACGGGCGGCAGCAACGACAATAGATGTGAAGAACATAGTCCACTTTGACTCTATGTCTCCAAGATCCCCTGAAATCTGGTCAAACCTCTCCCGGAGGCCATTCCTCCCGATCACGCCTCTCCAGGTGTCACTGTCATTTCCCATGTGGGCGTTGAAGTCCCCCAGCAGAATAAAGGAGGCCCCGGGAGGGGCAGTATGCCACACCCCCAACAGGGACGGCAAGAAGGCCCGTAGGCTGAAACGATTGTCAGAGACCTGTCCCCATCCCGAAGGCACAGGGATGTGACCTTCTCATCCATCCACAGGTGGTGGGCCTACTGGGGGATGACCTTGTGTCTCTCGTTCAGGCTTGGCACAGCTGGGTCCCACGAGGAGCAACCCATGTATCTAAAGTAACGCAGCCAATTGTATTGGGTCGCTGACTTTGCAGCAATCACTTCTCCTGAATAAGCATGTACTGTAGGTACAGTGAACAGTTGAGTGCATCAAGAAGTTAGCATTGCAACAATCTCGCATCATAAGCAAACATGTGGTGATAGTGGAAAAGGAAAACTTTCCTGAAACAGGATGAAACCGGCAGCAGAACCCGGCTCAGTGTGAGCGACTGTGTGTTTAAGAAGCCAGAGCAGAAACATGAAAAACACATAACCACTGGTCCAGGATATTGTGTTAAAGACAAAATACATATTTAGTGGCAGTATCAGATTCTCGATTCTTGCTTCTGTATCTTATTTTTTTTTGCATTTTGAAGCTCAACTTTAAACCTTTTGTGATACAGCATTGTGAAAGCCTTTTAAGTGGAAACTTTAAAGAGTTGTCCAACTACCAAGGATTGTAAATCACACTGTGAAGCACTCAGAGAAAATTCACCATTTTAGACTGTTGAGACCTCAGTTATATGCACGTTTTTAAGACCACCTTTGTTTGTGGTCTGTGCCAAGCATTTCTAAATCAATCTTAATTGCATACCTGTTACAGAATTTAGTGCTATCTAAGTGCAATCACAATGCCCAGGATGGCAGTTACTGGCATGTCTGAACTGCCCCATTGACTTGAGCTCCTTGGTTAAAATTGACTGGGTTGCCAATACTCAGTGATGATTAACACAGTAGTATATATGCAATAGAATGGCTGGGGAAGAATCATGTTGTTGCAGGGCCCCAGTGAGATTCTAGATTCTCAAGCTGATTGAAACACGGTGGCAGGACCTTGGTCTGATGTGCATTTGTCCAAATCGTTATGAGCCTTTGCAACCTTGGAAGGAAACCTGGACCAAAATTTCCCCAACAATAATCTGAGAGACTGATAAAATCTGACTGTAGAGACCTCAGTTAGCATATATTGCTATATGAAAACTGTTAACTAGACTGCTTAAAATTGGTTGAACTTTGCGCAATGATCAATTGACTTGCTAGTCATTTTGAGGTTTTTAGGTGACTCATCTGGATTTGTCACTAATTTGATTTGTTTGATAGACCACACAAATAAATACAAGTCTAAACAATGTTAACACAGTTGTGGCACACTGGACTATTTTAGGCAGCAGAATGAATCATAAAATCTGAACAACTAAATAATTATAGGTCATTGTTAGCTTAAATCCCTTTTGTCTAACTCAAATCTGAACTTCCACCCCTTCTGCCAGGCATTTGTCATCTCCTTTACATCAGACTTCATCCCTCGGATGGTCTACCAGTATATGTACAGCCCCGATGGCTCCTTGCATGGATTTGTCAACCATACGCTGTCCTACTTTAATGTCAGTCACTTTGAGCATGGCAAAGAAACTATGGATCCAATGCCTTATGGATATGGCGTTGAAGTTTGCAGGTAGGAAACAATCTTGTTTACATCTTCACAGTATATTTTCAGCAATCTCCATTGTTCTTTCATCTGAAATTGAGTAACTGTTTCTATCTACTGGTGTGAATGGTTAAGGATTAATACAATAACCAATACTTCAATTACAATGCAATATGAAAAAAGGAGGCCTTTACCTGTTTCCATAGTTTAATGACTTCTTTCAGCAAGGCAGTGCATTACTATTGTAATTTTGTGTAGTGGGGTAAATGGGTATGAGCAAACAAGTGAATCAGAATATGACATAGAGCCTGGTTTACAAACTGTAAGGCCTGTTTGTTATCATATAAAAGGAATTAATACTCATAGAGATATTTTTAGATTTACGCAAGCCAAGTGTATATCTAAAGAGAACAATGAAGTGCAGCGAGGAAAGACTGAAACTGCAAAATTTCAAACCAAACTCACCAAAAAGCCAACTCTTCTACATTGTGTCAGCTTGTAATCTGTTCCAAACCATGCTGTGCATTAGACTGGATGAATCATGACAGGCCACCTTACCACAATATTAAAAGCATTTCCATTTCACAGATAGTCATGGTCATAGAGTGATGGAGTGAAACTGTTCCTTGTTTCTCCAATTACATCGGGAAAACTGCTACTTGCTACAGACTGTATTTCCTCAGAGCTCTCAAAAGGAACTGTGTGCACAGGAAGCTGCTGGTGGCTTATTACACAGTAAACATTGAGAGCATCTTCACTAACTGCATCTTGGTGCGGTATGCAGCTGCACAGCTGCTGAAAGGAACGCTTTAAATAAAGTATTTTCGGGTTTATTCGAAGACAAAAAGTTTTGAATGCAGAAAAGATCATTGGCTGGCCCCAACCCCTTTTGGGGGTTGGGGGCAGCCAGTCCCATCCAAACAGCATGCTGCCTCAGCACAGCACAGAACATAATTCAGGACCCCACCCATCCTGGTCAACACCTCTTTGAACTACCACCTTCTGGAAAATGCTGATCAGCTGCCATAGCACAGACAACCAGAAACAGGTTTGGTCCAACTGCTATCAGCACAATAAACAAACACTAAGGGTCTGATCTTCAAAGATCTCTAATAGCAATTTGCATGTATAATAAATAATTTGCACATGCAATAAGTGAGCGTGTTGCGTGAGATTTTCAAAGATTGTGCGTGCAATGGATAGCAGGTACAAAACAGGTGGCCCTATTTAAATGAGGAAATTGCGTGTGCTACTGGCTGGCTGCTACTGGCTGGAACAAGAGGAAAAGCAAACAAATCCTCTGCTGTGTTGCTAGAAATACGCAGGGATTGTTACGCTGCATCATTACAAATGATTCAGTTCCTGATTCTTTTCCTTCTATTCCATTTGGCCCTTGCTTTTCTGGACTTTTCTGCTACTCACAGCAGGTTTGTCATTTGCCCTGATGAGATTACTTCTCCTAATTTGCTTGACGTAACTCGCAACAAATTGGACAATCAATATTAACAACATAAAAGACAAATATGTCTGACAGCCACTGCTTGGCTGTCTTTAATCAGCTTGAGCCTGTTTCACTTTCATTTTTAAACAAAGTAGTTGACCAAATGAAACCTTCAGGTTTCCCTATGATACAATCCCTGCACATCATTTGAAACAGGTGTTCTCTTCAATTGGACCCTCAGTTCTTGCCATCATAAACAGCAGTATGGCCTAAGGAGTGATAAACCCACTGATAATATGATAAAAACCGGGCCTAGACCATTCAGTGTACTCAAATTTTAGAACGATCTCAAAACTACCATTTATGTCAAAAATATTGGAGAAAATTGTTTCTATCCAATTAAATGACTTTCTGAACAGTAATGGGATTTGGGAGTTATTACAGTTGGGTTTTAAATGTTTTCATAGTACTGAAACAGCATTGTTGAAGGTTTTTAATGACATCCTTTTAGCAACTTATTCTGGACGTTTTGCAATTTTAGTACTTTTAGACCTAACAGCAGCCTTTGACACTGTTGACCACAGTATTCTCATATTCTGTTTGGAATACTGGGTGTAGCATTAGATTGGTTTTGTTCATACCTGCAGGGCGGACGTTTCTGTGTTTACACAGAAATTTTTAAGTCTAATTCAGCAACGTTCACCTGTGTAGTGCCTCAAGGTACAGTTCTTGGCCCTCTCCTTTTTTCTTTGTATCTGCTTCCATTAGGGTCAGTCTTGAGACATCGTGGCATGTCCTTTCAATGTTATGAGGATGACTGTCAGATTTACCTCCGTATAAAGCCAAATAGTCCATGCTCCGTCCAGCCTCTCTTAAAGTGCCTCGACGATATCAAAGCATGGGTGGCCATTAATTTTCTGATCTTTAATGAAAAGAAAACAGAGTTGATTTTATTCCACCCCAATAGTAATTCACGCACCCCTCTTCCAAACTTTGGTGATCTGGAATCATTTGTCAAGCAACAGGTTACAAATCCTGGTGTAACGCTGGATTCAGGCTTCAAGTTCAGTAAAAAGGTCAGCAGTGTATTGCAGAAAAGTTTCTTTCAGCTACGCCAGGTAGCGAAACTAAAACCAGTCTTGTCAAAACATGATCTGGAGATAATAATCCATGCATTTATAACAATGTGTCTAGATTACTGAAACTAACTTAATGCTGAGATCAGTCAGGCCTCTCCTTCATGCCTTCAACTTGTCCAGAATGCTGCTGCTCGTCTTTTAACAGGAACACGCAAACATGAACATATCTCTCCCACTTTGGCTTAAATCCCCTGGCTGCCTGTGCGCCAAAGAATTGATTTTCAAATTCGACCCTTGGCTTTGAAATGTCTAAATGGCCTTGCTCTTCCATACCTCTCTGATTTGCTTCAGCTTTATGTTTCACCAAGGGCTCTTAGATAATCCGAACAGCTTCAATTGACTGTACCAAAAACTAGGCAGAAACTCAGAGAAGATCTATCCTTTTCAGTTGCGGCACCAAAATTATGGAACAAGTTGCCATTAAATATCAGACAGGCTTCTTCTTCACCTACTGTTTCTAGGTTTCTCTTAATAACACAGTGTGAGTTGGTTCTTCCTTTATTGCTACAGTTTGTTGTGTTATTTTACATTTAAAAATTTGTTTTGAAATGTGTATTATAAATAAAATGGATTGGATTGGAATGCTTTATCATGCACTTGGAATTGCAAACACTGAGATAATTTACCTGTTGATCATTTATCTCTGGTAAGTTCAATAATGTGCAACATACCCTCTAGGGTTCTCCAAATGATGAAATCTAAAAATTGCGTTCGCCAGTTTTCTGTCAAATGCATCGTGGAGAAATTTTGCTCTGCTCTTCTTTACAACAGTGCCTTACTTTTCTGAGACTTGCATTTGTTTCTGTACAACTCCCTTAAGGTTCCACAAAAGCCTTTCAGTCAGATTTATGTCTAAACTTTGAGTCATTGCAACACATTTATTCTTTTATTCTGTTTCTTGTCAGTCATTGTTGTATATTTACTGCTGTGCTTGGGATCATTGTCATTTCGATGACACAGTTTTACCTAACTCCTTAGCTGTCAGATAGACTGTCTTAAGGTGGACGCAAATGAGTTTTTCTTTTAGGTAATGGCTATGTGATGATCTTTGGATGTTTTGGTTTTTATTTGTATTAATGTTCTCACCATCTCCCTATTTATAATATTCCATATGGTATTGCCATACTCAATATTTTTCTCTGTGTTCATTATTATTGGTAAGGTGTTGCCACACTAGTTTATTTCTGTTAGGTTTTGTTTCTTATTTATGTCTTGTGTTCTGTTCCATGTGTATTCCAGTTTAGGTTTTATTTCTCTTTTCAAGTTTTAAGATTTAATATTCTTTATTGTCATTATGTCACCACAATGAAATTTAGCTGAGTGTCAGGATCTGCTGTTTTGGGTTTTGTGTTTGTTTACTTTCTCAGTTAGGTGTCTCAATTCCTTTGGGTTTAGTAGTTGTGTTTGTTTATTACTTCTGTCATCCTGATAGTTTTATTCTCTCTCCTGCCCCTAGTTTTAGTAGTTCTTTCTCCCATAGTTCCCTTGGTGGTTGCTTTCTCATTTATTTATTACTTAGAATGGGTTTCTCCTCTGGTTATTATTATTATTAATAGAACAGTTCTCTTAGCTTCTTTGGGTTTTCTTGTTTAGTTTCTCGTTTAGTGTTTCTGTGCTTGTTTACTGTTAGGTTATTTGTTCTTGTTGCGTTCTTCTAGTTTATTAGTTCCCTTTTTCCCCATGCCCCTGTTTAGTTCTTCCTAGAATTACTATTTATGTTAGTTTATGTTTCTTTTCCCTAGAGTTGTCTCTAGTTTAGTTTAGTTCTCCATTCCAGTCTCTCCATTTTCTAGCTCCAGTTCCCATAGTAACATACAGTATTCCCTTAGTTCCCTGCAGCCTGGTCCACACCTGTTTCATGTTTCCTCTGAGAACCTGCCTCCCTGTCTCATTGGTCTATACTCCACTTCCCTTAGCTTATAAGTTTTCTAGTTAGTGTGAAGGCATTCCCACTTCTTGTGTTCCTGTTTCTCTTTATTCATAAACCAAGATGGCGCCGATGATGGCAGCCTCGGAGCTTCGCTCTCTCTTTGTTTTTGTATTTTGTGTATTTTTATGTTTTTCGAGCCACAGTACTGTGGTTTCGGGCCACAATCCTGTGGTCTCATTCAGTAGAGAGGAACTTCTCAACATCAGAGAGTCCTCTCTTGGGATTTTTTCACCATCTTTCATCGATCCGAAGTTCACTGAACTCCCGGCAAGCGGAGCTGCGGCATATACGGGATTCTGCGCCGAAAGCGGCGAAGGGGAAACCGTGCTGGCGCGCTGGTAAAGCTCCGCAAAAGAGGACTTCGCACACCACTGCCTTCAATCCACCTGGCAAGATGGACGAGCTGCGTCTTCTCATCGATAAAAACACGGACCTCCGCGGATCAGCGATTCTCTGCTTTACCGAGACATGGCTGAGTGAAAACATCCCGGACCGCGCACTGCTGTTGCCGGACTTCTAGCTATCAGGGGAGAGGCGAGGAGGCCTTTGTTACACAGCTTTAAAGGACTCATATCATGCTGTTACCAGGGCTGCTCTGGGTTTTTTGGATCATTCTCTTATCCACCTCCTCCCAGCCTACAGACAGAAACTAAGAGCTTCCAAACCCATGGTTCACATTGTTAAGAAGTGGACTGAGGAATCAAAGCAGATGCTACAGGCCTGCTTTGAATGCAGAGACTGGACTGTTTTTGAACTGATGTGGTGACATCATACATCAGTTTCTGTGAGGACATGTGTGTGCAGATCAAGACCTCCAGCACCTTTGGGAATAACAAGCCATGGTTTACTCCACACCTCAGGAATCTGCGCATGGAAAAGGAAGAAGCTCACAGCAGTGGAGATTGGGTGCGGTACAGGCAGGCCAGGAACAGACTCACAAAGGAGATCAAAGCAGCCAAGAGAAGCTACAGTGAGAAGCTTAAGAACAGCCTTTCTACTGGTGACACTTCAGCTGTATGGACTGGTCTGAGAAACCTGACTGCCTATAGGAGCCCCCCCACCCATCCTGAACAGAGTCGTCTCCTGGCCAACCGTCTGAATGGCTTCTACTGCAGACATGACAAGAAGCCATTCACACCTCAA
>JAHUTJ010051814.1:0-11979 GCA_036250325.1 Characodon lateralis
AACTAATAAATTCGGCCAGATTCCTAGAAAGAAGAGCTGCTCCATCCAAAGTGGGATGGATGCCGTCTCTCCGGATCAGACCAGGTTTTCCCCAAAATGTTCGCCAGTTATCAATGTAGCCCACATCATTTTCTGGACACCACCTAGACAGCAGTTGAATGACAGCATGCGGCTAAACAGGTCATCACTGGTCAGATTGGGGAGGGGACCAGAGAAAATCCGTCCTTCAGGTCGATAGCCGTGAACCAGTCTCCTGGGGAGATTGCCTGCAGAACCTCCCGGGTGGTCAACATATGGAAAGGCAGAACCTTGAGAAAAGTGTTCAGACCCCGGAGGTCTTGGACGAAGACCGCCGGTCTTCTTGGGAACCAGAAAATAAACTGAATAAAAAACCCCGGGATCCTGCAGGGGGTCCACCGGAACAATTGCACCCTTGGCCAGCAAGGTGCAGATCTCCCGGTCCAGGGCCCGAGCCTTCATCGGGTCGCAGATGACCGTCATCTTGGCTGGGCTGGGGGTAGGAGACCGGCGGCGGAACTGAAGACGGTATCCCCGGGACAGAGTGGACAACACCCACGAGTCCGGGGCGTGAACAGCCCAATAACTGAGCTTGCCCGGGGAGAAAAACCCCACTGCCAGCTCCAGAACATCACGGACAGGCCCCGTAGCCCCGGGAGGGCCTGGGGAAACGCCGACCGGGAAGAGCAAACCGAACTGGGCGCAAACCCTGGGCCCCACCATGGTCCCCTTGGGCCCTAGTCGATCTCGGTCTAGGAGCCGTGCTTGTGGACCCCAAGAAAGGGACAGGAGGGGGGGAGGGAACCCCGGAACAAGTCCCTAGCTGCCCCAGCAGCAACTGGCCGGTGGGGAGGTCTATGGAGACCCGCCAGCTGCTGCCGTGTTCTTGAGGCCTGGGCTGTATGCTCCAAGGCCTCCAGCGCGGCGGAACCGAAGAGTTCCCCCGGAACCACAGGAAGAGCCCTTAGCGTTCTCCTGCAAGGCTCGGTCTGGGGCGATTGCGCCAGCCACACCTGGCGCCGAGCATGGACCAATGTAGAGAGCGTGCGTCCAAGCTCACGCGTCATCAGGGCGAAGGCCTGCAGAGAGGCGTCCAACAAGCCCTGAGTTGACTGGTCCAAGGGAACCGACTCCAACGAAGAGGAGAGGCCCAACATCAAATGGGAGAGTGAGATCCCTATGCGGCCCATCCGGGCACCTGCAACGGATCCTGCTGGACAGAGACCGTCCAGTCAACAGGCTGCTCCACCGAGGACAGCCGGGCCAACCGCACCGCTCGGGACAGAACGTTGCAATTAGAGCAGGCATGATCTGAAAGCGCCTCCCTGAGATGGTCAACACCAAGGCAGGGAGGGCACATGTCATGACCGTCCTCCGGCTGTAAGGGAGCCGAACAGGACGCACAACAAAGATTGTCCATGACCCAGTGGACAGATTGGGTCGAATGGGCAGAAAAAATGCTGTCAAGACCCTGTTACAGCAACAAGCCGTAGGACTCAGCACGAGCAGGAACACCACTAGCTGGTCGGACAAACAGAAATAAACAAAAGCGAGCAGTAAACTACTGCCGAAACTAAACGGACTCAGCACGAGCAGAAAACACCACTGGCGAGCCAAATCAAAGCGAGCAGCAAATCACTGCCGAAGAAAGTAAATAGACTCAGCACGAGCAGAAAATGCTACCGGCGAGTCAGACAATCAGAAATAGCAACGTATAATTGAATGAACGGACTCAGCACGAGCAGAAAAGCTACCGGCGAGCCGAACAAACTTACCAGAAACCCTGGAAGAAAAGGCAGCTTGCGCAGCCTCTGGAGGGCAGAATCATCCGCAGCTCTGACCACAAACGATCACGAGGCTCCCAGCAGCAAGAGGAACGAGGAACAAACAAACACAAGTCAACACCTGCATTCATCGACCTGTGCGCGAGAAGAAAGAAGGGACTGGGCTCCCGGTGTCATGTGACTATATAGACTCACGTGAGCCACCAGTAGGTCACATGTGACCATGTTGTTATTAATTTCTCGACCTGCGCATGCGCAAGAATGATCATTAAGTGTTTGAAGCACCGCCTCTAGCGGTCAGTAGGGATGAAATAGAACAGCTTGTGGGTTTTCCCAACATATTTAGACATCTGGATGTCAAATGTCGATTTTATGGAATAGTTAAAATACCAAAACCAAATGTAAAAAAAGTATAATTTAAAAGAAAAATTTAAGTCAATTTTTCTGTAATAAGTAATGGAAAAATCTGATTTCTCATGAGGAATAAATCAGGACACCCCCCACATTTATTCCCATGACATTTGTTAAAACCTAATTACTCTGCCTTTTAAATGGTGGTGTGCCAGGTCCTGTAGTGGCACAGGTGTCAAGCGCACAACCAATGTATGGAGGTTACAGTCCTTGACGCATCCTTCACGGGTTCGAGTCCCGGCCCCTTGACCTTTGCTGCATGTCTTCCCCCTTCTCTCCACCCGATTTCCTGTCGGTCAATTTACAAACTAAAGGACACAAGTGCCACAAAAAAAAGGTGTGCCTTGGTTAAACCTCAGAGATTTAGTTTGGTGTGCTCCTGACTGCTGAAGATACAGTGAACACCATAATGGGATAGAACAAGCTGAGGCCATAGCTTGCTATTGCTGATATAAAAGTGCAGGCCTATTCAATCAGAAAGAGACTGCACAAGATTAACTATCATATGAGGCGTGCAAAAAAGAAACCTTTGCTCTCTAAGAAAAACCTAAAGGCCAGAGGTAAGTTTGTTGGAGAGATCATAGACGAAGACCAGTTTGAATAAAAACAGATTTTCTGTTTTTGCAAAATCTAAATGTTTCAGATCATGGCAAAAATATATATATTTTCAGACAAAGATAAACATGCCCACTTCTATGAGCCACTGCCTCAAAACTCAAGGTGCTGTTTTATATCACTGTGCGGCTTTTTTTTTGTTTTGACAAGAGGCAAAGAAGTAGTCAGATAATCTATGTGATTAATGCTTAACAGGGTTGGTGCTATTCTTAACTCTGCTTTAACATTGTGTCCCATTAACAGCTATAATAAAGGTTCCTCCATCCATCAACATTATAGTCAGACAGAGCCACACTCCTCTACATAATTTGGTAAATATATTCTTAAGGATCAGTGATCAACTGTAATGTTAAAACTATGAGCAAAGTTCCACACTAATCACCTGAATGACATGGTTTTGGGCCTCATTTGGTAGTAGAACCTCGCCTTTTCGTGCGTCAAAGACACCCTTACGTCTTTGCAAGTGTTAACTCAGTGCATGCAAGAGACCAAACATGGAAAGCTGAGCTGTGAAGGGCCTCTATTCTATAATAACTGAAGGCTTAAGTGAAGCTGGTTGAATTTTAATAGAGTTCTGCATGGTATTCCATCGCCTCCGGTCCCAAGGCTCAAAGATCAGAGAGAATTTTCAAGCATGGTGTCCCTTAGCCTCTCTCGCTCACTTCTTCCCATTCTTCCTCTGTTTTTGCCTCCACTCCTCTTCCCATTCTTAGCTCCCCTCGTTTTGAACTCCCAGTTCCAATCCCTTTCTTCCTCTTGGGCTTTTGTCTCTCTCTTAATCCAAGTGTCTCCCACTTTCTCTCTCTCCCTTCCCTGTTTGCTCTGTGAAATTTATATTAGAGCCACTCGAGGCGTAATAATCCCTGAGCTTCTCTCAGCTCTCTGGCACGAAGAACAACTCATGACTCTCAGCACAAAAACTTGCAACCAAAGGACAAAAATGCTACAATGAACTTCGATAATCATGCATGATGTTTGGAGAGCTTCTCCCTGCGCAGATATTATGCACCAAAGAACTCATTTTCCCCAGGCCTTGAAGCCATCAAAAGGAACTTTAAGTTTTTTTTTAACTAATATTGCTCACATTATATGGAGGATTATATCAATTAATAAGATTTCCATGTTTCATACCTGCAAAAAAGTGCACATAAATTATTGTTTCAATTCTAAACGAAGAAAATCCAGAAGGAAAATATGCAAAAGAGCACCATAGCATGACTGAAGAGACACAAACATGAGTTTAGAAAAACTTGAAAAGCAGCTATGTCGTTTGTGTTGTTTTTGTGCATACTAGAGTGAGAAAAGCAGCAAGAGACTAATGATTGCCCGCTCACTTGATTAATGCTTGCTGTTTAAATACAACCATTCCGAGGAAACCTCAACAAGCCTTTACATCTTCCTACTGGGACCTTAAAGTTAAAATACGCTCCAGGCTAAGATGACACACGGCTCATAAAAATTCGACTCCACAGCATTTTGAAATAGTGAAAACATCTTGGGGGAAAAAAAAATGCTTCAGGCGTAAAAGTTAGTCATTAGCTGATCTTCCATAAATCAAACACAAACATGACAATGTTTTATTTTACAACAGTTACAAATATTTTTTACTACTTAATATAAGGACAGAGTTCCTATAGAAAATGACTAAAGATGGAAAACTTCAGGTTTTATCCTATTTGCGGACAAAACCTTCTAAAGCGCAGTGTGCTGCACATTAGAAAGTTGCTGAAATTCCTTTTGTTTCAACGCTCAATGTAAATCAGATATTGCAGGTTCAAGGCCACGAGGACAAATTTGTCACTTCCTTGCAGTAGATTTTTTTTTTTTTTTATTAAAATATAAAATAAGTCGTATAAGTAGAAACATTTGTTTTTTTTTCTTGATTTCAGCTCTGCTAACACCCAAAATGATACAACCAAATTTAGAACAAGGAGCACATTAATCAGATAAACAGCAAGGAGGCCCATTGCAACTCTGGAGGAGCTACAGAGACCAACAGCTCAGGAGAGAGAATTTGTCAACAGAGGAACAATTAGTGGTGCTTTCATTTATGAAGTAATGAGGAGAAAACCTATCTGCAAGTGGGGGGCACAGGGAATATGTAGAAGGTGTTGGTCTGGTTGCATAAAGGCCAAAAGGTTACATTTCAGTTCCAACTGAGGCAAAACTAATACTGTCCAACATATAAACACAAGGTCCCCACGATGAAACATGGTGGTGGCAGCACCATGCTGTGGGGACACTTCTTCAGCAAGCACTGGTAAGCTGGGAACTTGCATCCTCCCAGCAGGACAACAAACCAATACATACACCCAGAAGAACAGTGGTTTAGATCAAACTTATCCTACAAATTACACTGAAGTGTGTAGTTGTAACATGAAAAAATTGTAAAAAGGCATAAGGTATGAATATTTTTGAAAACTATGTAATTTAAATTATAAACAAACATATGCTGCACACACATAGATAATGCATTAGCTGTCTGATCTCTGAAGATACATTTCAATGCATTCCCTACTGACAGTTTTGTGGATTTAGTACGAAAAGTAAAACCAAGCTGAAAAATACCACAATAGTTCATGAACAGTATAGTTACAGCTGTTCAGATTTTATGTTTAAAGTGGTCCTGCAAGCATTGCATCATAGAAAGAGGGATTGTAGTTTTATTGAGTGGATTAGTTGTATCAAATGACATTACTTCAGTCTGGCTTATTTTGACCTGTGCTGCCCCCATGTGGTGACACTATGAACGTGCAACTGTAGAAAACTAGAAAAAGTACATTTAAAACACACCTATTAACTTTTCTGTATGAAAACGCCAGTGTCTCTTCACCAATTACAAGAGGAAATACAATGTAATAAAAAACTTCCTGGTTATATAGTTTAGTCATCTTAAAGTCACTCTGTATTATTCTACCTATTAACCCGGCACTGACATTAAGGTTCATTAATGTAGTAATTTAATCTAAAGTCTCACATTGCTTAAATTTTATTATAATTGTAAGGTGAGAGAGGCATTGATGGGACAATGAAAACAAAAAATTCTTGTGTGGAATAAATCCATTTATGGTTAGGAAATTTAATACCAGAATATTCTCACATTGTTTACATACAGAAATATCAGATTTTATGTTTAAATAAAATATTATCATCAATGCTAAAACATTGCCCTGAGTCACAAAATGACTTTTCTTTTGAGAATTTACAAACTGTGCAACAATGGACAATTTGTACAGTGTAAATAATATAAAAAAATAATAATCACTGACGTCAACAACAGGAAAATCTAACCAAATTATCGTTCATAATAGTATATTGTTTTGCAGAGTGGAAAGTGGAAAATTGCACTCGAAACAATTCCGTTTGAAAAACAAACCTGTAACCTAAAAAATGTTAATAGAAAAAAAAAAGGTAAAAAAAAAAAAAAAAATCACATACAAACAGATTGCTGCATAGATCTTCACGGCAATTTTTTTCTGAATTCACAAAATAATCCCAATACTTCCGAGGTCATCCAAACAGCTACAATTATAACAACCCAGCCACAAGACCCTCATTTTTTTTCCGTCAAGAAACCAAAAATATGTGCAATATGTTAAGTTTTGCATGCAGATATTTTGCATTTTTTGGTATCTGAGGTCATGTAGGCACCCAGCCTACATGACCTCTTTATTTTGGTGCCTCACATGGACTTCGAAGGATACACGAACTACTCAAGCAGCCGCTTAACTAACAGAGGTGGAGGTATTAAGGCTTAGATTGGATTGATGGTTTTTCTCCCCACCTGCAGGCTTCCTGAGTCCTGGTGATCCATCAAATAGTTCACTTGAAAAATATATTTCTATATTTAGGTACCATTCAATGCTTTCTTATCTATAAAATATGAAATAAATAGTTTGGGGAAAAAGAAATCATTTGGCATTGTACAAACACTGCGCATATTGTTGCAGGGGCATAGAGTAAAGAGAAGTTTTCATTGACACTCGATAAGAAAACCGAAATCCTCACAACAGACCAGGCAGTTTTTCATTTTTTGACTTAATATTCTGCTACCATGTCCGTATTCATGTACTTTTAAAGTTCAGTCCAATTTCTGCTTAGTGATGTTATGACCCATCACTCTTACAGTTTAGATTTAAAATCAGTTATTTGGCTCCTAATGAGAAACAGAACAATCGCCCTCTGTCAGTAACTACAACCCATCAGCCCCCTCTGCGTTGAACCACTATGGTCCCGGCCACAATGTCATAAACAGTCCTGTTGTGCTGGAAGAAGAGGACTGTGATGAAGATGGGGAAGAGGAAAGCGATGGAGAAGTTCTTGTTCAAAGCCCGCACAGTAGAGCTGTGAATGTAAGGAGATTTAAAATGGTTATTTGGACCTCGTGCCAGAACCCCATGATTTCAAATAAAGTGTAAAATGAGATCACTCACGCAGACAGAGAGACGTTAGATGCTGGAACCACAAAGATGCGGTTGGGTCGTACCATGGTGGATGTGTCGCATGTCACCACCCGCAGACCGAGCAGGAACTTTCCTGGAGTCGCACCTCCAGCGCCCCAAATACAAATTGTCTGTTTAAACAAGAGCATAAAAAAAGATGCCAATGCAGTTTTGTAGTCAGCTATCATCTGTGCATCCCAAGGTGTCAGAATAGCATTAAAAAATTCATTTAAATCAGTACTTCAGTTCAAAGCTCAGGAATTACATTGATTCATTGCACACAGAGTCATGAATTTCAAGTGTTTGACTCTAGTAATTCTGATAGTTCTGGCTTACAGCTAACAAAACTCCAAAAATTCTGGTTCTCACAAATTTTTTAATTACCATGCTATCACTGTCATACTGTTATAATACTCTTTGAATCCTATATTTAACATTTAATTACAGAAAAGTGGACCTACTGGACTTAGCTCTAGCACATGCGCTACTAGGTCATCTCTCTGCGTAAGGTCCTTCTTCCCTAATCGCTTAGCTTAGACGGCCAGCCGGCTCTAGGAAGAGTCCTGCTAGTTCCAAACTTTTTCCATTTACGAATGATGAAGGCCACTGTGCTCATTGGGATCTTCAAATCAGCAGATATGTTTCTGCATCCTTCCCCAGACTTGTGCTCAAGACAATCCTGTCTCTAAAGTTTACAGACAATTCCTCTGAATTCATGCTTGGTGTTTGGGCTCTGACATGCACTGTCAACTGTGGGACATTATATAGACAAGTGTTTGCCTTTCCTAATCAAGTCCGATTAACTGAATTTACCACAGGTGGACTCCATTTAAGCTCTAGGAACATCTCAAGGATGACGAGTAGAAAAAGTCTGCACCTCAGCTCAATTTTAAGCTTCATGGAAAAGGCTGTGAATATTTGTGTAAATGTGATTTCTTACTTTTTATTTATAAAAATCTCAAACAAACGTCTTTCACATCGTCATAATGAGGTGTTGTGTGGAGAACTTAGAGGACAGAGATGATTTTGATACCGTTTGGAACAAGGCTGTAACATAATTAAACGTGGAAAAAGTGCAGCGCAGTGAATACCTTCCCTTCCGGATGCGCTGCATCTATATGGATCTAACTTTTTGAATTGCATTACTAAAATAAACTTTTCAATCGCATTCTAATTCACTGAGAGTCACTAAAATTAGAGCTAAACATTTATATTCAGATTTCTACACAGCAAAGAAAATCTAAATAATCAAAAGGAAACAGACCAGATGGATTTAGTCTGAGCCGAGGTGACTAAATGTCTCAGAGCTCAGCCCCCATGTGGGAAAACAAAGCCTCCGACACACAGCCAACAAAAGACGCTAAATACATGACTTCATCCTAGGCAACTCTGAATGCAATGTTGCATCACAATGTTCCCTCTATGGAACAAGATGTTTTGCTGTAAAACAAATCACTTCATGCAGCAGTGAAGCAACTCCTTGTGAATGGGAGTCAAAATTACCTTCATCTCTAATCAGTGCTTGGTCGGCAATTATATGGAAAATCTGAGAGTGGAATGCTGAGTGCATTGTGGTCAATTTAATACGGCTGTTTTCATTTTTCTGTTCAAAGACTTGGAGCTAAAAGGGTAAATGTACATAAAAAGTGCAATCGTTTGCAAAAAAAAAATATATATATATATATAAAATATTTTAAAAAAATCGCTAAAGAAGCAAATTATATCTATATTTGTGCACAGATACCAGCAACCCTGGCATGTTGACCAACATGTGCCTTTTTCTTCATATAACCCTCAATATGTGTCTGAAAACTCAGTTGGAGCTGAATTAAAAAGGATATTTTTAATATCTTTAAAAACGAGTTTATATTTTTAGGATATTTATTGAAGGGAAATCCTTGAAAACCAGTACTATGCATATCAGATACCAGTTAACAAGGTCAAAAGAGCTAAAACACATCTTAACCATCACTGCGGCTGTAGTCAGCATGCACAATACTAAAAATGCTTCATTTCACTCAAACTCATTACCAAAGTCCAAGTCAAAAAGATTTACTTCAAATAAATACATTTGTGTGAATCTCAACAAACCAACGTTGGTTTATTACGAACAGGAAATAGGCGATGTGTCCCACCTCATAGACGCAAACCAGTACCCTGTAAACCAGGGCGACCACCATCATCTTCTGCAGGTCCTCGATGGACGTGTTCTCATCGATCTCCTCAATAATGAAGTGGGTGATAAACTTGGCAATGTCCCTGAAAGGAGACGAGACAATTTGTTGGTGTGAGGGTGCTGCTGGAGGATGGCCGCATAACTAGGCATGAAAGCACTGCTGGGAAACACAGGCCAAGAGCAAAATGTTTATGTTTTTTCTTAATGCAATAAATGTTGTTCTTTTTGTTTTTTTTAAATGTTCTGATTTCTTTTCTCACTTCATTCCACAGAGATGCATAATCCACAACACGATGGTGGCCTTCACACAAAACAAGATAAGGAAGTCCACCGTCTCCGCCAGGAACCTCTGAAGCGGCGACGGGATTGTGTACTCTCGTCCTGCGGATATAATGTGGAGACAAATCTCGTCATTTCCACGTGTGCAGTGCCTGGTTTATCCCAACTCATTTAATCCAGCTTTAAGTCATTAAAGCACTTAAAAACAGACAGTGCCCTAGTCTGATGTGCAGTGGTAAGTCATTCCACATGTTAGGGGCTGCCACAGCAGAAGCGCGGTCCCCTCTAAGGTTACGTTTCGTTTCGGGCACAACGAGGAGCAGCTGATCAGCTGACCTGAGGGTGTATAATGGTGCAGCAGCTCAGAAGGTCATGGAGAACTTTAAAAACGAATACAGGAAATGAATCCTAAAATGTATGGGAAGCTAGTGGAGTGAAGATAAAATGGATGAAATGTGATCCTGCTTGTATTTGTGTGTTGCAGATAAAAGATGTGCCGCAGCATTTTGTGATCTGTTGCTGGTGCAGTACAGAGACCACTAACCCTTAAATAAAGTGCATTTCAGCTGAGTAGTAAAGAAGGCATGGATTACTGTCCTAAAATGCTTCCTAGAGAGATGTGGCTAAATCTATCTGTTTTTTTTAAAGGTCCCAGAGGTTTGTTGGAGAACAGTTGTGAACAAACAGCATCATGAAGACTAAGGAACACATCAGACAGGTCAGGGAGAAAGCTGTGGATAAGTTTAAAGCCAGGATATGTTATAAAACAATATCCAAAAATCTCACATTTATCATTCGATAGAGCTACAACGGGATGATTTAGACCACGAGGGACCAAGTCCAGTCCTCAAACGCCAGTGTCTCGCATGTTTTAGAGGTGTCCCTGCTCAAAGAACAGATTAATAAATGGTGGCTTTCCCTCCTCAGTATGTCATCAATGTCTGCAGAGGCCTCATAATGAACCAATTTTTTTTATTCAGGTGTGGAACATCTAAAGCATGCAGGGCAGTAGCCCCTGAGGACGGGAGTTGGCGACAGATTGTGTGTTAAAATAGCCTTTTCAAACTCCAGACCTGAATACAATCTAATATGAGGCGAGACTTGAAAATTGCTTCTTCAGCCAATGTGACTGAGCTTGCCAAAAGTTTCATTACTAGATTTGCAAAGCCGGAAGATGCATTCCCCGAAATATCTTGCAGCTGTAATTGCAGAGGAGGTAATCCTACAAAGCCTCGACTCTCGGGAGCTGTAAACAAACGTTCACCACAATTTTCAGAGTTTCAGTTGTGAAACGTGTGAAAACCACAGATATGCATCATTATAGTTGTCCAACACATAAAATAAAAAATGTCAAGTGGTATGAATAATTTTGCAAGGCACTGTAGTTATTTTGGAGCTACTTCAGATCTGCAGGAAAACACCAGAGGTGAACAATAGGTCCAAAGAGTCTCAGGAACAGATCTAAGTATATAAGCCTGTTTCCATCTGGACCTTTTCTTAAGCCCGCTTCCCATTACACTCACGCCTCAGTTTAGGTCTTCAGGAACCACGCACCTTACAACATGCTGAGGGGGATTTCTGTAGAAATAGGCCACCGGCGTAGCAAACAGAACCCTACCTGCCTGAGGTGGACTTCGGTTCTGCTGCACAGCAGTCATGGCTGAGCGCTGCTCCGACTGGACATCAGCTGGGTGAGACGGAGGGGAGGACCCCGGGGGTCTGAAAGCATGCGGGTTGCCGTACCAGTTCCCGGGTTCAAACGCTGGCTGCCCACTGGCGGGGGAGGACCCATGTGTCTGAGCGGCAGAGCTCAGCGGAGGCAGCAGGAAGGCTGACAGAGCTACCCAGCTCTGCCAGTTAGCATATCCCCAGTAATACTCCCACATCCACCGCTGCAACTTTGAGCAATACTCCGTCGTGGGATTAGCTTGGAGCTGCTTTGTGTCGATTTCAGAGCCGTCGCGACTGCTGTCACCCGCCATAGTCACAAATACGTTCAAATTAAGTTTACCCAAAATATGAATTTAAACTGTGAAGTCCGCTTCTCCGTCCTGCACTTGAGTGTTGGTGCCGCTCATCCTCCTCGGTCTTATTCTTCTTCTTCTTCTTGGTTTTATTGGTGGTTGGCAACAAACTTTTAGTAGCATTACCGCCACTTACTGGTATGGAGTGTGGTTCGTGTCGGTCTATCTATTTATATATATATTTAAATTCTACAAATTAAATAAATAAATAAATATTACCTATATATATA
>JAHUTJ010051815.1:0-11972 GCA_036250325.1 Characodon lateralis
GCCAGCAGTTTCAGGTAGGATTTGATGTCGCCCGTTCTGGCCCCTGGCAGACATTTGACTATGGTCGCTGGTGTCTCTAGTGCCACGTTTCTGACTATGGAGCTGCCAATTACCAGAGGTGTGTCGCTGAGCGGGGAAAATCTGTTAGAAACGCAGACGGGTTGGTGGTGACCTGTGGGCTGGGATTTAGGACTTACGTACCGTCACCCAGCTGACCTGAGGCCCCGGCTGCGTGGGCTCTGCTGGAGGACTGCTACGGGGAGCTACCCTCCGCGCTGGCTAAGGGGCCTCGGCTATCTGCTGGTTTTTCAACAGCGCGGAGCCGGGCCTCCAATTCCGACACCCTCGCCTCCAAAGCTACAAAAATGCTACATTTATTACACGTACCATCATCACTAAAGGAGACAGAGGAGTAACTGAACATCTGACACAGAGAGGAGTAGACTCAGAGAGAAAAACAGCAGAACGGGTAACCACGTTGGAGTTAAAGCTAACGCTAAGCTAGCGACCCCTTACCACTACTAGAAAAATCGTGTAAGACAAGGAGAGTCCCCAAACGTTAAATGCAGCAACAGAAAGTATGTGTTTTAACGTGCTTATGTATTAGAACAAGTAAAAGATATCACAGTAGAGAAATCAGATCAAACGAGAGAGCCTTCACACACCAAACAATCCAGCGAGTACAACAGTGAAAACAGGAAGTGAAGAGAAATATTTGTTTGTTTTGTAGCACAATCTATTTTAGTATAGAATGATCATTGGTCCCTCAGTCGTAAAATGTATTTGGATCAAAGTGATAAGCACACAATGGCATACTAAAGATAAGCAGTTATAATAAAATAAAAAAATTGCATGACTAAATCAGAGGTACAAACTTCCCTAGATGTTATTAACACTTATAGGGTTAATAAGTGTTTTCTTGTCCACTGTTTTGCCAAAAAGGGAAGTGACACTTTTAAATTATATATTTTTTAAATGAGGGCTGAATTGTCAACTACTTATCAGTTTTGCCCTAATTAAGAAAGTAAAAATACTATCATATTGTAATTATTCATATATTCTTATCTGTACTAGAAAGTACCCTGTAGGAGACATGGGGCACGGTGTGTATCAATGAGGTGCAAGGAGCGCTTGTGGGTGTGTGTGTGTGGTGCTGAGGCGGGGGTTCACATGGGTGAGGAGTGTGCATGTATAAAGTGCATGCTCACCTATGGCACGGGTGAAGAGTCAGGCTTGGTGCCCTAATTTCTGTTGACCGCGCTACCACGCCACGCCACACCACTTTACCTTGTTTCACATTTTTTTGTCTGTTTATCCACCAGTCAATTCATCCACATCATATCCTATTTCTTTTGCTGTATGTTATGCAAATAAATGCCATCAAACGCATATATGGATCTCTTAAGTTTGCAATAACCTGGATTTGCACGTCACAAATGCGACCTTGCACTCTTTAGCGGCTAGGAGGATTCGTATTAAAGCCACTACAGTACCCTGTGCCTTTAAAAAAAATTTGCCGCACTATTGAAAAGGGTATTGAGTATTTTCTTATGAAGTTTGAAATTTTAGTATTGTGACCAACCCTGATGGTAAGATTATTATAGGAGTGAAAAATAAGCATTTTCAATACTTATATTTTGTATTACAACCACCTTTGACTGTTGTGACACAGAGGAAGATGCTCGCCATGACAGTTTCTTATTTTGATGTCTGCCTTTAATTCCCTGCATCCCTGCACACCCTTCCTTCTCGCTCTCTGCAGTTTGGAGCCATGGGCCTCTCCAGTATGTGTATCTTGCCTCTGTCTGGAACAAACTCCTTTACTACTGCTGTGGTCTTCATTTCTGCTGCCGTCAGTTTGACCACCTTCACCGGAGGGTATGTTGGATGAGTGACGACACTCTGTGTTTACCGACCTGCCATTACTTGCAGTGAAGAAAGTTTAAAAAAACGAGCCTAAAAGTACGAACTTTTTTCAATCAATACGTCAATGTTTTGAGGTAATTTCAAACATTTGATTTTATTGTTATTTACTGTTGTTTTATGTTTCAGTGGTGTGTCTGTGAATGTGCAAGATCTCACTCCGTCATCTGCTGGTGCACTCTATGGTAAAGCACTCATTTTTCCTATTTATTTATTTAGTCCTGTTGGTCAGTATTTACTAAATGTCTTCCTTTTCTCCACCAGGTTTTATGAATATGATGGGAGCACTAATGGGTACGTAACCAAATCCAAAATCCTCCTAATAATGACAGCATATATTTTTAAGTTTTGTAACTGATGTTCGAGTGTGTGCTGTGTGTTGAGCAGGTCTGGTTCTGGTGTCCTTCTCGGGCTACCTGATTGAGGTCACCATGTCGTGGGCCACAGTCTTCTCCCTAATCACTTTAGTAAATGTCACAGGCCTTGGGATCTTCCTCATCTTTGGAGATGCTCAACGTGTCGACCTGTTGGATGACTGCCAGGTTATTGTGGTTTGACTGTGACTGAGCTTCATGTTTAGATCATATGTAGTCAACAAATTCAATGAATTATATTTATGTTTTTTAATTTTGATAAAGCAGATAACTATGTTTGAAAACACATAATAGTGTTCATCAGGAGGCAGAGCTTTGGAAGTTCTCTGTGTCGTTATGTAGAGAAGAACATCAGTCAAGTCCGCAAACATCTTGTTGATCTAAAATGAAGGAACTTTCTCAACATTTTTAGTACGGAAGCCATCCTGCACAACAACATTAAATTGGAGCTGCTTTGTACAAATATCAAAAATATGAAGATTTATTTAAGAAAGTTTTATTTGCACATGCGAACTTTTACTTTTAAATTAGAATTGGCCGGAAACAATATTTTCAGTGCTGCGTAACACTTTGCCAACTCTTTAGTTTCCTCTTCCTCAGAATATTCAAGTAAATAAAAAAATGCTTTTAATTTCACCAAAGGGAAATTGAAAGTTGTTGTAACTGATTATAAAGGTTTCCTCAAAGAGCCGTTGTAGATGCTGATCGCTGTGGGCAGGAATGATCTCCTGTAGCAGTCTATGTTACAGCGGATCTGTAGAAGCCTCTGACTGAAGACACTCTGTTGTTGCATGACAGTCCGATGAAGAGGATGGTCAGGCTTGTCGGTGATGTTCATTTTATGAAGATTTCTTTTTTGCACAATCATCTCCAGAGGCGGAACAGAGCAAGCCTTCTATTTGAGCTTGTTTAAGTTACTGGCTCTGATTTACTTCCTTAAATCAGGCTAAAGACAAATCCACTAGAACATCACAGATGTGTTGTATTTATTAAAGATAATATATTTGCTGAATGTTCACAAACCACCTGAGAAACCTATTAATTGATCACAAAAAAAAAAACTCCAACCTAAAGGGTCAGCTGACTGGTGAAGGCAGTATACAGTCACTGACAGCAGACTGTTAGGAAATGTTCTGATTTTGATGTACACACAGAGAGCAGCAATATGAATCTAAATGAGTGGACTTACAATGAGCTGCCATGTCTAAAACAAACACCAGAAGGGATAAGTGTTGGCATAAGGAGTTAAGCGTGTGAAGGTCAACAGGACCAGAGGGAGAAAAACAAATAGAAACGTTCTTGTAATGCCGTGTAATGTGTCTCTGCTGACCCTCACTCACTGTCTTAGCTGACTGTTGGATGCCTCGCTAACTGCCTGTAAAGTATTGCTCAACTAATGATGCCCTCACCTGCAAACTGAATCATTTACATATCCATCACTGTTCTCACATGCCAGATTAAATCCAGATTACACCCCTTACTTCTGGGTGTTTTTGTCTTTGAGTGTAGAGTATCATCAAATACTACCTATGAAATACTACTTTTAAAACCCTGCTACCACTAATGATGGTAACAGTGGCCAAACACTGACCTGGTAATCTCCTCCAGGCATCGTTACACTAACTGTGCAACCTGCAACAAACAACCTGTAATTATTCAGTAATAGCCTGAATGTACCATATGATTAGTATTTATTAAACTATACATAAAACCCTAATAATTTCCAAAGATTAATATCACATTTCTTATGTTTTGTGTCCTCCTCTAACCATCTTTTCTGTTAAATGGATGCCTCTACTGTTTGCAATGTAGAGTCTAGTGTCTTAAATGTTACTGAGGCCATAACCTTCATTAAAATCAACGTTTATGTCTGTATTCCACTTTGAACCTTCAGATGTTCACGTTTTATTTTTACAACAATCTTTCATTTTGTCTGTTTGATAAAATCCAGACTACCTATTTTTGCTGTCAAGTTGTGTTAAATTCTTGTTACCTTGTATTTAATTACATTGATTTGGTATATTCTTATGTTGTGTGTGTGTTAAAGTGACATTTATTTTATGAACCCCAGGGGTTCTGCAACCTCGCCTTAAACATGGTTCTTGTTTTTCTTTAACCGCCATGTTTTTACGGTTAAATAAACTTAATCCACCACGTTCAGAGATCATCTTTTTTTTACGTTCCTGCATTTGCTCTAATCTTTCTGACTGGGATTTTTGGAAGTGTTCTGCAAGATGCTTCAACTCAAAGTTTTTCTAAACAGCCAGTTGTACTTTATATCTGAAAGTGGCAACACTGAGATGTTACAACTTTTCACATAGGTGGGGTTATATGTAACATTTAGTTTAATACTGTTTTGGATTATAATTTATTATAAAACTGTCTACATACAGATAAACACTGTTTGAGACTATATTCAGCCACTCGCCTGTCCACTGATTGTCAAGTGAGTGTCAAGAATGTAAAGATGGAGAGTAATTTACATGTTTGTTGGTCCATCTATGATGAGTATGCTTAATAATATTCATATTATTCACATAATACCCTCAACCTTTTTAATTAGATATTTTTGGGGCTTTTTAAATTTTTTTAATAAATAGCTATTTATCCATATATTTTCTTTATTGGTATTTATTATTTCATTCTATGATTTTGATTTATATAAAGAAATTCATTCCTTCAGAAGACTAATTAACTTCTAACACATTTTACTGTTTTAATCTGTCTGAACTTTTTTCTACGGGGATGTATGGATATAAAACATTTACAATTTTACGTCACAAACTGACAAACTTCAACGATTTAAGGCGGTCTATTTCCTGGCCACACTGTATGACAGTCAACAGTTCAACAAAACGGGAACAACAACTTAACTCTCTGCATCTATGTAAAACATCTTCCTGCTTGCATTGCGCATCCCATTAAAACCACAGAAATAACACCTTTAAAAATGACGGAGCTTAATCGGGCATGGGACTGGGTTGAAGTCCTTGTTCACTGGTTCCGTGTTGGAGTCCTCGGCGGATCTAGCTTCAGGACGCTGGTCAGCGCAGCTCGGGTGGGTCCCATGCCGCTGGTTTTCTCTCTGCAGGGATGGAGCAAGGCGTCCATCCCATCATCCCGACCAGCAGGATCTGTAGTGGGGCGGGCAGCGTTGTGTTTTTTCCCCGAGACGGATGACTGGATAAACGTCATGACGTCACCGCTTCAGCTGTGAGGACAGGCCGGCACCGTCTTTCATGTTGAGAAATACTTATATCCCAAATAAACGATGGACCCGCCATTATTTAATGGTCAAGCTGGACTATAACAAGCTGTTTATTTTATTTGTTTACTGGAAAGCTGACTGGGCCTCCTCGGTGGGCCTGTCGGCTCGCTTCAACACACTGGACTGGTTTAGCCCTTTTCTGTCCTCCTTCATATCCATCATCTATTTAAATATTCGGAACAAAGATATCGACACCGGAGAGGCTCCGTTGGGCCACGTTTGGGAATGGAGACAAGCCATCCTATATCATGGCATTCACTGCAGCTTCGGTCGGAGATCGCCAGTTAAAAGAGCAGGATGCGCTGGAACCGACAGCGTCGCGCCTGATGTGAAACACAGGCCGGGTGGATGGGACATTAACGATCTGGTCCGTCCGGATGCGGCCAGGGGGACAGGATTGCCGCTCCTCGTGTTCACGGCGGACCTTGATTTATTAGCCATACAATTAAGGCACGCGGTGAATGCCAAGAGAGGAATCACGCGCTGCAGGCTGCATCAGCTCTGGAGCGAGGAGATTTAAAACACCTGGAGAGGGACAGAGCACCAGGTGTGTTTGAAGGATTCAAAACTTCCACTGAAATCTAAGTCTTCTGCTGATGCTTTTTACTGAAAATCATGTGTAGGACAGGAGATGATAGTGGATCTGTTCAGGTAATTCCCTAACCTCTTCATGCCTGAATATATTTACAATAAATAAGAACATAAATCGTATTTTTGCAGTCAAGCTAAATTAAGAAGAGACTGTTAAGTAGGCTATAATATTTGAAATAGATACAAATTTAGGTCGGATGCAAGTTAGCAACATAAGGCTTAAATGGCCATAATAGGGAATAAATATATTTTTCCAGTCTAAGGTAAGTGGGTTTATTACAATTTATTGATGCAGCTATTGCTTAACAGGGTCCAAAAATTGAACTACAGCATAGGTTTCTGAACAAATTATTCTGGTCCATCGCTAGTTTTTAATAATGTAAATTCACAACTAGCCACTAGATGGTGGGAGAGTGTTTCCAAATCGATCCTTGCTGTGTGTCAAAAATGCATCAAAAGCCACCCCAACTGGTGTTAAACTTGAATTCATAATTATGTGGGCTAAATTATACCGGCATATTTTTAGATTATTCTTATTTTGGAACAAAAACAAGTCTTACTGCATTTAACTATTATCAGCAAAACCACAGATACATACTGGTTGTTTATAGACAGTAGTCTGCTCTTTTAACTAGTTCCTATAACCAGATTATTATCCTTTTTATTATCCTTTAGAGGCCACAATCAGCTTCTGAAATAAAATAAGCAGTTTTATTTCTTATTCCAAAGCAGAACATAGTGGGAATCTGCAGTAGATAGATCTTTGATCATGGAAAATGTTAATTAGTGATAGCAAAATAACCAGTCAGTCAGTCAATCAGCATACTTCTTCACATAGAGCATTTCTGCCACAGATGTACTTATGGTCCACTGGTCTTAATCAGAGCACAATATTGGTCTAGGAATTCCTGAGATTTTTAATACCTAAAATCTTATTTTATTTTACAAAAAATGTCACCAATCGAACAGGCCTTTACATCTCAGATACAGGACAACAATTTATTAAGCTTTTGTGAGAAAATAAAGATGCGTAGTTTATATTTCCTACAGATTAAGCCCCGGAGGACTGTGTAATGTAAACTGACCAGGTCCCATCCTAGAACCCAATGGGATGCAACAACTAGGTCATAAACTGGTTAAAAACTGCAGATTTGATCCTTATGAAGATGCAAAAATATCTCTGCAGAATTTTGTGCTGCAACCTAAATTTTTGACGTGCCGTGTTCACACCTAAAGGAAAAACACAGAAAATTAGTGCACAGCCACTGGTAAATGTTTTATCATCTCTGTTGTCTGCTTGTCATTAAAGGTGGAATAAATATAGTTGGTCTATATTCTCTAACCAGAATTTTTTCATTAATGCACTGGATAAAAGTTTAGCCTTTTTAAGAGTGTAAAGCAACTTCTGAGGCAATTAAGGCCTGCGCTGCTTTCCAGGTTTTTTGATGAACTTCTGAACGCTTTAGGTTTGGAGTAAATTTAGGGGCCACTCTTGGAAAGGTTCACCACTGTCCACTGTTCTGTGTGGAGTCAGAAATAGGTTTGTAACCTTTGCCAGACTGATAGATGTTATTGATTTTCTTTCCCATCTGTTCTTTGTGAGATCATTTAGCCTACTTCATGTTGTCAAACAGGTTCTATTCAAGTGATTTCTTAATTCTACAGGTCAGGCACCAAATAATAGTTTACAATAATTCACAGATGGTCTGGTGTGATCGTTATTTTTCTTTAATAAATGTAATCTTTTTTTCTTCTTTGCTCAGGTTTTCTTTGTCTGACATTAAAATTTGTTTGATGATCTGAAACATTTAATGTGTCGATTTTTACACCACTGTATGTGTAACCGCTTTTATGACTATATCAAGGTACGTTAGGATTAATTGGCTAATTGGGCTTCTCTGACAACTCTGCAAACAATGTTTAATCTTTTTTAATTACCCAATAAAACCAACACAAACAACATATAAGTATATCTTTAATAACGAACATGATCAAATCTAAGAATGTGATAGTGACCTCTGATACAATAGATATTTAATCCAAGGGTGACGTAAAAGTTTTGCATAAATTTTCTATATTCCAATATCATTGTACAGTATAACTCTGATTCTCCCTGCTTTCTGCCACTCTTGCATACACGCACAATACAGCAAGCAGTTAAAAATAAAAGTAAAACCAAAAAATAAAAAGTTACGAACATTTATCACACAGGCTAGTCTCTGGATTTCCATACACTTGACAATTAATCAGTCAATAATGCTACAGCTTAATATTTTGAGGCGATTTCTGTTAGAAACATTGGTACCTTAAAGCTTCTGACAATGGAGTGGAAACCTATAATGTTGAGATTAAAATGGTGTTAAAAGAAAACCGAGTCTGGCTTAAATTGAAAAAACTGTGCGTGCTACACTGACATTTTTTAAATTAATTTTACTGAATCTCTCAAATATATTGCAACTTTCTTTGTTTAAATAAGAGAACGGTTAATCTAAAAGAAAATGTGTATATCTGAAAATGAAAACCGTTTTCCCCATTCGCTATGCTGAAAAGAAATTTAAGGCCTCGTTATTCCCCAAACATTACCAAAAAAATACATTTATGCTAAACCTCAAACCAGATAATTATTTCATAGCTAATTGTAAGATTTATAGGTTAATTTTCCACAGCCTTAAACATAAATTTCGATGCATACAGAAACCTTCAGCTTTCCACTAAAGAAAATGGAAATTAAGAAGTTATTTTTTTATTCTTCTGATGATATAAACACAAGTGGCCACAAACAGATAGCAGACATTTGTCATTAAAGTGTTCTCCACTCATTTAGATTAACCAACACGAGCACTTAACATCTCTTCAACACACAAACCACGATGTGAACAGTCACTGAATATCAGCATCAGTCGTGCAGATATTTTTTTTACTTAGCTGAGTAAACTTCCAAGGATAAAAAAGTTAACTGATGTTATTAAAATAACTTTATATGGTGAAATTTAGTTTCATCCCTGCACGCGTTACAAAGTCTAGGTAACCCAGAGCAAAGCGGCCCAAAGGTTTGACAGGGGCCAAAGTTGTTAATAAATAGAAAACAATTATATTTTTCTTTTTTTGTTACGTCTGTGTTCTCATTTGGATTTCATTATGTCCGCCTGAACGCAGGTGTTGATAGACCTTTCAGAGGCCAGCTTGGACAGTTCACTTCTGGCGATCCTGGAAAAGATAAAGAGCAAATAAAAATACACCATTTAATACCTTTAAACAGTTAAAACACTTGCTTCAGTTTCTACAACCACCAATCATCTGATTATTGAAAAAGCATTCTAATTATATGAATTAAAACATTTTATTTGGACCTAACAATGTGCTCTTACAACCTTCATTTGGTTTTAAAACCAGAACTTTGGGAACCCCTGGTTTAAAGGACAACAGTGAGAGCAGTTCCTGTGCTAATCCAGATCCAGTGCAGCCAGTTTCTAACTGGTTACATAAAAGTAATATAAAAAAAGCCACCAAAGAACCAGTTTGGTTTTCCACAGCCAAACACTTTGCAGATATTACAGCACTAAAATGTCCTTCTGCTAAATATTCGATCCTAAATTTATCATATTCTAAATTGGGTGCTGGTCATTTTGCCACGTTCTGATTTCTTTTGGAGGAGTCGTCCACTGTGGGACGTTTTGTATCGACCACACATCATTTCTGTTTCATTCCTACTTTCCCAACTAAGTAAACAAATTTTCTCTGAGCTATTCAAAGTCTGCTGTGACAAAATCTGGTAACACGAATCCAATAAACCTTATTTACTTTCAGGGGGTCAGCCTGAACTAATTTGGGTTGAACAGGGGTCATTGCATGTGGTGTCCCTCAAGGTTCTGTTTTACAACCAATCACCTTTCTGCTATATAAAATCTTAACTGGGACCAGTTCAAGGAGACATATGGTCCCTCTGGTAATGTCTCTTACTTTTGAATAACATATTTATCTATTGATGTCCTACATTTATCACATCTGCTCATTTTATTGCCTGTTGGTCTCTATAAGCCAACCAGTCAGCTCCAGAGGAAGGCGGGTCTTTCCTCCAGCCAAGCAACGAAACCATTTTTTTAGTGTTGGGAGTCAAAGCTTGGGGAGTGGAGACAGAGAAAACTGGTTTTAGGAAAACACTAGCATTGATTTAGCACTGGAACAAGCTTCATAGAAGAAATACCCAAAACAAATCATTAACAAGGTGCACTATCAAGTGATTTTTTTTTTTTTTGTAAAACTCTAAATATTTTCTGTTACTATCCCACAACCCAGCTAAGAGAAAAAACAACTGAGTTTACCTGATCAACTCTGGGTCGACTCTGTATTGAGATGGGCTCATAGCTCTGGTAAAAACAAGCACATAAAACCTATTAAAAAATGTAAACAAAACTGTGCTACCAAAAAAAAACAACAACACAAGTGTTTTAAAGTCCATTTTACATTTCATAGCCGTTTTATTTAATTCATCCTTACTTTTAAATGTTTATTCATTGGTCCAGCTTTTTAAAAACAGGCCATCAGCAAAGGCACAGAAGCTTTAAAGTATGTACACCCCTGTTAAACCTCCAGTTTTCTCCGATGCAAAGAATTAGAACATGTTAAATAATTTCCATAACCACCAGTCGCTCTGACGCCGGTTGACATGAAATCCTTTGAGCGACTGGTGCTGAATCATCTGAAGGACATCAAAAGCCCCTTGCTGGACTCCCAGCAGTTTGTTTACCAGGCAAACAGGTCAGTAGATGATGCATTCAACTTGGGACTACACTTCATCTTGCTTGGCCTTTAATACCATCAACCCAGACATCCACCCAGCTCACAGTCCCGGCCTCCACCTGTCAGTAGATCATCAGCTTTCGGACTGACCAGCAGCAGCAGGTGAAGCTGGGGAGCATCTTCTCCAACACAAGAACCACCAGCGCCGACCGTCATTAGTCTGATCCAGGACAGTGATATGTCATAAAGGAGGTGGATCGGCTGGTCCACCAGTACAGTCAGAACCACCTGTTGCTCAACCTTTCTTTCTTTTCTCTATAAAAAAAATAAATGGCTGTGCAAACACCTACATGTGCATACAGTTCCCTTTATACTTATTTTATTTCCTCTAAAATTTATACATTTATTTGTACTGTCTGTCCTCTACAACCGCTTGAAGCCGAAGTCAAATTATTTGTTTGTGTACACAATCTTGGCCAATAAAGCTGCTTCTGATCTTCCATTTTTAATGTGACATTAATCCTGTACACATCAACTGAAAACTCAATCTTTTAGAAGGAAAAAAAAGAAAAATTAAAAGCTGCAATAACTCTGTTGCATACGTGTGCACATGTTAAAATAAACCTTATTGAACAACCTTTTGATCAATCGTTTTTGTTGAATGCAGTATTTTGACTGGCTAATATTTGCACTCTTTAATCTATAAGACTGTGATAACATCTGTTGTCCACAACCTTCTTCAGGTGACCACACAGATTTGGTTTCAGATTTAGTTCTGCTATTCCAAAACTAGAATTTTCCTGACATGAAGTCAGTCCAAAGTGGAACTGGATTTTATTGTAGCTTCACGCTGAAGGCATCAAAACTATGAATTAACACATGAGGAATTATATGCTGAACAAAAAAGTGTGAAACAACTGAAAATATGTCTCATATTCCAGGTTCTTCAAAAGTAGCCACCTTTTGCTTTGATTACTGCTCCGCACACTCTTGGCATTCTGTTGATGAGCTTCAAGAGGTAGTCACCTGAAATGGTTTTCACTTCACAGGTGTGCCCTGTCAGGTTTAATAAGTGG
>JAHUTJ010051816.1:0-11969 GCA_036250325.1 Characodon lateralis
GTTTTTGACTTATTCCTGTTTCTCTTAAAATCTACAATCATCTCCTTTGTTTTAGTCACGTTCAAAATGAGATGATTGTTTCCACACCATGCCACAAAGCGGTCCACCACCTTCCTGTACTCAGCTTGTACTCAGAAGAGTATCAGGAAAAATCCTCCAAGCTGCACAGCATCCGACACCGGCGAGGACAGTTGTCCAAAAAAAAAAAAATAATCAACTGTATCCACCACAAGAGGAAGAGTTCCCAAAAAAGAATCAATCAGAATCAAAAGTAACAGAGCTGCTGCCACCTTGAGAGGTGCAATTCTAGAAAAGTTGTTATTATTGTTGGCCTGAGAGAAAGGTTACTGTTAAAATTTTACTCAAAGTGGTTAGAGAGCAGGGCATTTGCATCCTGGAGAGGCCACAAGTACACTGGTTCGAATCACACAGCCTGCCACTCTGAGCAAGACCCTTAGCTCCCCGGGGCAAAAAGGCAGCCCACTGCTCCCTAAGGGATGGGTTAAATGCAGAGCATAATTTATCCATTGTGAGATTAAAAAAGTCTAAATTATTAAATTATTATTATTAATATTCAGAAGGAGGTCAGGAGAGTGAATGTCTGACAGAAAATCATATAAAACCCAGATTTATGTGCATTTTCATTTTTGAGGCTGTGGTCTTAAACCTCTGATCTGCCTGTTTGAATTTAAACACAGTTTTTGATGATTTACTAACTTACTATTTTTTGTCTTTTGCGACTGTTTTTCTTTCTATGTACAGCCTGTTTATAAAATGTTTGCAATTTCTTTCCCAAAATCTTAGTATTATGTTTAGGACTGTATGTCGCAGTTTTACTAAAAATATACAAATGCAACAAGTTGTAAATCTGTCTCAAATTATAGCTGCATATGTCTCACAGTTCATAATCATTGCCTTTTTGTCTTATGCTTCTTAAAATGTGATTATAAGCTTTTCTTTCATGTCTTCATGTTTGCCTAAGGCAATTTACTACAACATGTAAAAAAGATCTTCAAATGGTTTGACAAAACCAAATTCCTGTCTGGAGTGTTTAAGTTTTAATTCCCGTATTTATGTATGAAAAGATTTTGCTCTATCAAACTCTAAGGGAGCTGCTAGATTAAAGAAGTATAACTAAAAGACGTGCTTTAATCATCTAATAGTGGCATGCTGAATTATCTGTCCCAGTTGCAAAAGTTTATTTGTTATCAAGGCCGTGTCACAAAAAATGTATCACAGAATTTGACAAACCTATGATAGCATATCTTTTGCAGAATCTCCTGAAAGTGTTTTTCTCTACATAGGTCAATCCAGGAGGGTAAATGCGTCTGCTGATGTAGAGCTCCACTGCATTGTACTTAGAAAAGAAGGCCTGTTCACACAGAAGAATATTATTAGAATCTGAGAACATGGTATAATGTTTCCTAAAAGTCTCACTTCCTAGCTACTGTACATACTTCCTCCCCTGCTGGTGTTGAGGTCAAACCATCTGCCTGAGTCTGTGGAGGAAAAATAACTGCTAGTTATCTGCTAAAATTAAAGAAATGAGCGTTAGCTGTGACTCCCTGTATCACCTTTGACTCATTGTGGATGTTAAGTGTGGGCACTGCATCTGGAAGGAGGTTGATTTTCTCTCTGCTGCTTTCGTAGCACTTCTCTGTAAAATGGGCTGAACATATGGAAGACCAGAGCCGAGGATGCCAATTCCCACGGCCACAAGCTTTCAGCCACTGAGACAGCAGGGGCAGATTATGAAGAGGAAATCTGGATGTACAGTGGATAATAAAAGATTAATCTGTTTACATTTTAGTTCCATCTGTCACATCAACAGACATATAAGAAAATACAAATAAAAAACTAAGGTACTAATAGTCACAATGGGGAAACTGTTCCGCAATCTATGAATAACAAAGATTCAGAGATACACATTTCAACCTAATTAAAATAAGCGAAGCCCAGGTGACTCATTTTTACAATATTCACCTGAGTCATTGGTCAAAATCTGATTTCATAGATCTGCAATGGTTTTGTAAATTCATATAGAGAAATTCACTAAATGCTTCACAGACTTTTACAAGTAATTAAAGACAATGACTTAAAAAGAAACACGAATAACTACTTTGCACTGGAGGGCAATATTAGAAAAGCACAATGTGGCTACCCAAATGATTATCAGAGAATTTTAAACCATAAGATTGTCCCAAGAAAACAACAAAAGAAGATTTTCGTTGTGGTTTGAACTCATACCTATGGAAAATAAGTCCGAGTTTTCTCTCAACTGGACCACAACGGTTGGTGCACTTGGAGACACTACAACGAATCATCTTCCTTTTAGATCTGTTGACACATGTTTGGCAGCTAGAGATCCAGCTGGCTAGGTCTCGACTCAGGTTACCCCAATAGTAGTGCTTTGAGATTTGTCTCTGGCATATTCCCTGCCCATAGTGGCCCTGGTTGTCATGGAACTGTTGCAGGATGGAATTTACCTGGAAGACATGGCAGCTTTGTTACTGATAACCAAAATCCTTTATCCTTAACATATATAGTATTTAGCAGTCTGGTGCTTCACAGCTCTGTGCCTATTTTCCAAAGTGTGTAATATGAAGGTTACTACTGGTGGAAATGTGATGTAATACTGACAAATTTGTTAGTAGTTTTACCTCCTCTCTGCTGCGTGGCACTCTGAGAGGAGGAGAGACTCTAGTGTACATCAGCACTCCATCTGAAACAGAAATTTTAATCCTTTTAAAAAAAATGTTTTTAATTACATAATGATGTACAAATCAGTGATAAACGAAGCAGGTTATTCTCTCCACTTACCTATTAGACTAAAACGCTTGGCCATTCTTTTTAAAGCCGATCTGCTTCTCTTGCCCTGCATAGGTAAGACCCTGGTACTTAAGTACCTGCAGTACAGAAAAAAACAGGGTAAACTGAAAATTGAATTATTCCCGTTATTATCCAGTTATTATACCTGGCAATATGGTTGTAAGTAATAAAGCCTGGCTCGACAGCTGTCCTCCTCCTGTGTTCATTCATTATCTTGGCAGCCCTGGAGTCCGGTGCGGGACCTGGCAGACAATACTGATGTTCTTGCAGCTGCAAAGCTGTTTTGGAGAGACTGAAGGAATGAGCGCTGTGATCCGCAACTCCAGAAGCAGCTACAGCAGCTCCATTAAGTTTGTCTTTCCATGTGTTGGAATAACTGAAATTTTCATCTGACTGGTCAAGCACCTGAAAATCAAGGAGAATTACCTGATGTGGTTTTACCAAGTATTTTAAGCCCAAATTGTAATCTAGGTCTTGTTTTTATTAATCTGTATTCCATGTAAACAAGATAGGGAGAAATAATGCTGCAATCTTACTCCCCATAAATTGTAGCAATCATTGATTTTGTCCTTAAATGACTTGTCCAGCCAATGCAAAGTACATCATTACACTGTGCCAGCACTATTGTATCACCTCATTCCCTTTGACTGTAACAGGCAGAATTGTTGGTACAGCATCTGGGGACAGCACCAGCTGACCCTCTTCAGTAAGTGTAAAGCATGACATTTCAAAGTGTCTGGAGCAGATGTAGGAGTTTGTGCGTAGTGAGCCTTCATCCCTCTGAGCTATCTGCAACCATTTCATGCGCTGCTCGTCACCTTTAGGAAATCTACGGGCATAAAGGAGAACCTCCATGTGAAAGATCTAAAATATTTTACTTAATTATAAAAAAACAACACCACACAACTGCATGTATAGGGTTCAGGGTTCTCTTGTTGATTTTTCGGTCAATGTAATACCAATGACCAATTCCAAGATTAATTTGATGATAGAGAACTTCCAATATTTTATGACTGAGGAGATGTAACACCAAGGTAAAGCATTTTGTGACTTATATTTTTTAATGTCTGACCTGTGGAAGCTGAGCTCAGGAAAAGCATAACTGGAAGCATCGCAGCCATAAACCAGGCAGAACAGAACAGCTGGTTGGGAAGGAAAAGGAGGAGCACGGCTACGACAAGCTGAGCAAGCTTTAACCCAGTTCTTCACAGCCTCAGTCACTCCAACCCAGTAGTACATCAGCTGGAAAGACATGAATAGAAGATCTGCTTTTAACGACAGTTCAACAGTTTTACATAAATCACAAATAATCTGCACTCACCATAATTTCTCTTACTACTCGTTCTCGGCCAGCATGGTTGTTCTCATCATGGTAGCGTGTTAGAATCTCCCGAATTTCTTTGTCACTTCTGACAACACGAAGGAGCCGCCCTCGATAGGGTCGCCACAAAAGGCCATCTGGAGGATAAATCGTTTTACTGCTTCAGCCAGAGCAAATTTGAATGATTTAATTTACTTTTTGTAGTGTGTACAGCCCTATATCAACCTTAATTTTTCATTTATTATGTCTTAAGTTAGGTTCATAAAAGCGGAACCTTTACCAGTTTGTTGCTTTGGAGAATGGCTTTGGAATGGAATGCTGCGTTAATTCCTAGCAACTTAAAAGGTCATGTTGTTGAAGGTCACTTTGATGAAAAGCATACACAAGTATACATTCACTTTTAGACAAATTGTCTCTATTTCCCAAATATTTGCACCATGTGAGGGAGGTCTTGGGCCAATATCAGAGCAGCAACTGAACTCCATACAGGGATGTGTAACTAGGATCAGTTGATCCAGACCCAGCTCTGCTTGACAAGATCACACCATCTGTAATGACACTTTACAGATGTAAAGGCTAGAGCATTAGAAAAAAAATATATGTCAAAGATTGACAGCATTATCAAATGGTATGATCCACATTCTGTTTTACTCCTTCCTGGCTTGCAGGAAAAGATTACACCATCTAATCATCCCATTTAATATTAAAGGCAAATGCATAGGGCAGGCTTAGTGGGCACCGCTGACATCAAAAGCGTGCAGACAATTGCATAAATAAAATTACACCAGTATTGCTAAGGATTTCTCTACATCCAGGAAGATCATCACTTCTGGAACCTTATAAGATGTTAAAGTTTAAAAGCACATTATAAAGGTCTCCAATACTGAAAAAAATGTGTTCTGAAATAAAGCCAATTTCATCTGAAGAAAACACAATATATGACAGACCTTAAATGCAGAGCTAGAACCTTAGCAAAAACCATGTAAAAGATTATAAGCAATATCAAACAGTATGATCTACATTCTGTTTTATGACAGCATTGTTCTGTTAATGTAGGAGGCAGAACCCAATACTGATTATTGGTGATCTATGCTGAGTTAAGACGTTTCTCTAGCTCACGCTTCCTTGGTTCATTCACAGTTGAAGTACAGCATACAACAACTTTCAGGGTCTAACACAACAGGGGGGGTAAGGCACCATCAGTTCTGATAGAAAACAAAGCTTTAATTGAAACTTAAATAAGCTCACACAATCTTTTGTCTGCAAGTTATGCTAGGTCAAATGTTCATAAGGCCTTCTCCTAGTGGTTGAGTTTAAAAAACGTGTATTACCACTGACCAAACATCAAATATTGTAGTTCAGTAAGATTGGGTTGACATGCATTGTGAAAAACATATAGACGATTCTGGGATGAAAAAAGGTCTACACAGCTAATCTGTTCAGTCAATCAAACATTTTAAAGCAAACCCTTCATGAATTTAACTTGAGGGAGTATGTGAATATTTTGATAAATTTGCAAAAATAATTGAAGGCAATGCTTCATTAGTGACTTTATTGATTCAGGGTTTTTTTTGTCGAGATTAATAGTTCCACTTCATTAATTGGCTTACCTTTGTAGATGAAGCGTTTGCAAGCAGCTCTGATTCCTTTTTTAAAACTTTTCGATGAATTTTCTCCAAACTTTCCAGTCCGAAAAAATTTTTCCAATTTATCCAGAAACCCAAATGAAGGCATCTATATGGGGAGAGAAACAAACTGTGCTGAGATAAGCGTGTTATAATATAATAATTATACGGCATATATTCTATTGCCATGATGTATTTGTCCAATTTGTTGAAAAAACATTAATCTAACCCTATTTCGAAAATAAACTTCACTAAATCTTAACATGTTTAACATACTGAGCGAGCTAAAAGGAAAATAACCTAAACATTGTCCCGAAATGGTACCGATGTAAAACATTCATACTAGCTAGTGTTTACCTTTGGATCTGTGTGCAAAGCGCTTTTATATTTATATGCACAAGTTTCCAACTGATAATCATTCCCACCTTAGAACGTCTTTCGACCGCTGTTCCGGTCAACAACAATCTTCAAAACACCGAAACCAACTTTAGGCCCAACCCCAGCACGTAAAGAATCAATTTTACCCAGATCTTTCTTATATAGAGCAGTTTTCGTTACGTTAATCAAAAAATGCATTTGATTTTTCCAAAGCAACACGTTTGTACAATGCAGTAGATCATTTTGGCGTTTGGTTCAGTGTAGATTTTAGGTAGCAACGGTTAGCTGGTCATTTCCGGTCGGAGAGATTTCAAAAGAAAAGTCTTAATGCTAGTGCTAGTATTTTCATTTATTTTAAATTTATTTTATTTCACTATTGTAATTTTATTCGTTTTCGTATTTTTTCACGTATATGACATAACACATGCTTCTTAGATTGGATGGATTGAATATTTGAATGCATTCCTATCTTTTGTTTTACGTTTTTTTATAAACAAAACTTTATTGAATACGACATATGTACAGATAACACTAAGGCCTTGTACACGTGTAGTAGGTTATTTAAAAAACGGATATCTCCCCTAGATCGTTTTTAAAAATAATATCGTGCACACGTGAGATTTTTCAGAAATGTTTTCATCCAAACCAACCCGCAGAAATACGCCACTGAGCGCTGTTTTAAATACTCCTGGCGCATAGGTGGAATGTGCAAAAATGAAACCTATGTCAACCAATTAGAATCCTTCAAAACAATCACGAATTACCGTTAGGTATAAAACAGGGCGCCTGGACGTTCGTTTGTGTGGACAGAAAACGAAGCCGAACTTCTTTTAAACACAGTTTTAGAATATAAAGCTGATAAAACACAAGATAGTGTTGATTGGTGTAGAGGTAGGAAAACTTTACTGGCCGTCCGCTAACTCTTACATTACTCCTCATCTCTCATCGATTCTTTATAGTTGGCACCCCAAAGGACAATCCTCAGCAGAGATCAGTTGTACGTTTCCACAAGTTTATTAAAACCAATCTGAATTCAGAGAGGAGACATCACACTTACACTGGTACCTGGAAACGTCTGTGTGTTGTCTCACTGGGGGCTGCGTTACATTACATTTTATACCCCACGCTGCTATGCAGTACACATACACAATCATTCTGTCTGTGGATGTCTCCCCAGCAACAGTATCAAAGAAACAGAGATACATTTCATCATTTAATTAAAGAATTGTTTCCCACACGTCTTCAGGGAGAGGAGTACCATGCCTCCCTAATACACTGCCAGCTTCTCACGATACAGACAGAAAACACCTGCAAGCTTTAACCTTGAATAATAAACACTCATTGTGTAAAAAGTGAACTCTATAATACTAGAGGCTACTGTTATGTTTTTTCTAACTATCATAACTAAAAACTCCTAATAGAAATCAATCTATAAACAGCAGAGTCCCAAATATATCTTAGTCTTAGCTACTAATAATAATGCATTTATATTTCCACACTACTAATAATAAGGCATTTATATTTCCACAATTCCCCCTTTTGATCTCTACAAAGAGATCACCCCACATAGGGTGCAGCCAGCTCCAGCCCCTGAAGTCTGTCCGTCAAAGCACACATCTGATAAGTAGGAGGTTTAGATTCAGCACTCCCCTTCTCAATTGCGGCAGTGATGAAGCGAACCATCAGAGCCCTGATGCATGGTACACAGCAACAACCAGTGGCGTGCACAGACATTTTGGGGGGCAGGTGCTCAAGTGGAAAAAAAGGGCGCCTTGTCGGTTGCCTTTGTAGTGTGAGATTTAGTCAACGCCAGTGACTGTCCACTGTCACTACATGCTCATCCAGGAGGAGTGACTGCTACAAGTCACTGACTCGATGCAATCTGCTGGGTTTCCTTAGATAGAAAAACTTTTTATCCAATTTGAATAAATAATTGAATCTGACTGTACTGTTCAATGGTTAGTTATTAATTGGAATGCATGTGCCTGACTTGAAATCTATATGACTCGATTGAATTAACTTAGCCCATTTTAAAGTTACCCACCTTTCAAACAATGCAACAGGAAACAACACTCTCCAATTATTTTTACCTCTGCACTTCCTCGCTCCCTGTTGGATGGAGTAAGGGAGAGTCAGGCATAGCCTAAACCGGCTCAGTTATGGTTGAGGTGCCAACACACCCTCCATTTCTGCACAAAACCCATTCTAAAATGGCCAAAATCTAACACTCAGTTTAATCTAACCTCCTCAACAACCCTATACCATTCCAAGCCGTTTGTGAAGTGCCTTGCAATGACATGTGTTGTGAATTGGCGCTGTATAAATAAATAAACTGAACTGAACAGATAAATGTCAAAATATATTATGTCAAAATACAGAGATTAGGTATAATTATTAATAGCCAAAAACAAAACAAAAAACAAAACAAACAAACATGAATTGGGCAGTGGACACGAAATATTTACAGTAGACAAAGAATCTATATACAGAATCCACAGTAAAGTTTTGTATTGATTCACTTTAAATTTATTGGCTTTGTCTCACAAATAATCAGATAATACATTTTAGCCAAGGACTTTCACTGAAAGATATTAACCAAGATGGCTATATGGCTTTTTACTGTTTCAAAGAGAACACTGGAGGCTCCACTTTTTTTCTTGTTACAAAAAGTGTCCTTATTTAGAAAGTAACTGCCTTTGTCCTTTTGAATTTTACAGGACATTCTGTCTGGTATAGTGATGCCACATTTCCATTTTGAAAAGAAGTGGGTTCCAATCATTGATGACGATAAACAACTTGACAAATTCATGAAGTACCTGTCAGACCTGCTTGACAGCTACAAAAACATGTCAGCTGAACATGATCTCTTCAGACAGGATCAAGTACATGCTGAATGTGATGCTGTCTGAGGTAAGTCACTAGAATAGCTTTGTACATAACTTTAACATTAATATGTAATTACTCAATAATTACATATTCTAACGAAAAAGTGTTTTCGATTTAAAAATTTCTGTATTCAGAAAACATACATGTTGTAAGTCTAACTGTAAACCCTATTAAATGAACTAAATCAACAGTAAAAATGAATCTATTAATTATTTAATTCAATTCAAATCGTGCTTTTATAGCACCAAAGAAAAAATGTAGTCTGGAGGCATTTTACAGAAATCATTTCAGTTCAATCATACATACATTCCAACTGATCCTAGTTATAGAACAGTACAGTAAGCTCAGTTAATTAGCTAGTAGTTTAAAAAGTTTATTTCTAAGGAAACCCAGCAGAGTATAGGGTCATTGACTTGCAGCATTCACTCCTCCTGGATGAGCAGGTAGTGACAGCAGAAAATGGCATGCATTCTGGGACAATAAAAGAGAGCAAAGTCATTAATAATATTCAGAAAAGTAGCTTGTTGGTGCACCATATGAGAAGTCTACAGTTATTGATGCAGCTATCTGGCGTTCTGATCCCTTTTCCTGCATGCCATCGCCTTCAGTTTCACCTGTTTTGGAGCTGGACCAGTTCTAGTGTGATATAGGTACTAAAAAAGTGCTGAAATTGCCCTTTCTTGAAGTTTCACAAATCAGAGAAAAGTTTCACAAATCACAAACTTGGTTTTAATTATTCTGCTATCAGTTTAGAATAATCTAGTCCAGTTTTCAACTGTCTAGGTGTTGTAGTTTTTTAACTAGAGTAGATTAAAGATGCTGAAGGTAGCGAAAAATTAAGTGGAATCGCCCTTTAGCCATTTCCCGAATCGGAAGCTAGAATCGGAAACCAACTTCAGCTTCGTTATGAAAGCTTTGGAGTGGCACAGCCAGAGAGCTGACTTGAATCTGATATAATCTGTAGAGGGAGCCAAAGATTAGGGTGAGGTTAAAGAGGCCTTCCAACCTTACAGACTTTGCATCACCAAATATAAATCGGCAAAACACCTGAGATTATTGAGAAGAGTATGGATAATTTGGGAATATATTTTGTTTGATTTTTCTTTATTAAACAATAAGTATAAACTGGTAAATATAATTAGCATGTAATTCTAAATTGATTTAGAATTAATCTAAAACTTTTGATAGATTCCAGTGTCATTAAATCAGAAACAAACATCTTGGTTGAATAAAAATTATTTTAAACTAAAACCTGACAGGGATAACCTGCCCAAACCCTGAATGACACAGCCCAAACCCCTCCCTTCAGGGGCACACCCTGAAAAGAGAGATCCACCCCCAAAAAGGAGATGAAGACACATCCACACAGCGCAAGCCCAGCTCAAAGCCCCCACTAGTCCAGGGAGAACCACCAACATGCTCAGCTCCACCGTCACTACCCGGCAAATTCAAAAGCCATCATGCCCAAAGCCGAAAAGGAACGCAACCCCCAACCCTCCTCACCGACACCCCTGTCCCCCAGATGTGAGGGCAACGGGAGCAGCACACTGCCCAGCTGACCCCATACATCACTTAAAATGTCGACTTTTGCCTGTCAGCTGGTGTAAAGGATGGGCCACTTCAGCAATTTCTTTTATTAGACGTCAGTAATAGGAGGCAGGTCTGACAGAACTGATCACTTCTGTTTGTTTCTTTTTTCAGATCAGCTCTCACCTCTTCCCCACCATAATTATATGACCAACATCCTTTAGAAAATAATTTGCATTTTGGAGGCATAACCTTCAAATTTCTCACTAAAACTACAGGTGCTGCCAACGGGCTACAAGACTGTATAATAATACCACACAATTGCATTTGTTTCATCTGCTAAGTGCACTCATCGCACTCATCATGGATGGAGCAGCATCCCCAGTATGGGTCTTACGTTTCACTAGTGGTGTCCTACCTAAGTCTATTTTTCCTCCGCTGTCCTACCTAAGTCTGTCTTTCCTTCGCTAGCCTGTTCTTCTGAAGGATCCAACTCCTTTTTTTATCCAACCCTAGCTGTCTTTTGTGGGTGTTTAAAGAACACTGGTGCTGCTGTCATAAATTCTGTAGACTTTTGTTGTCTATGTGGCAGAATCATTACATTTTGTAAAGAACAGGCAGACCAAACCCAGGAAGAGAGGGCCATCACCAGTGCACCTCCTGATGCACAGCTACTAGCGCTGGTAAACAGAAACTTGTGTAAACAGAAACTTATGTTCTTGTATTCAGTAGGCCTTAATCTCAGCACTTTGTATATTAAATGCATTAAATGCCCTGCAGGAAGGATTAATGATGAGAATAATTATCATAATTATAAGTAACATCCAGATCTTGTATTTTTAACTGGTTTATCAGGAAGCTCAGGGTCTAGAGTCCTTCATAAATGCTAGGTCTATAAAGGAGAGGGAGTGAAAGACATTTTTTACAAAGAGATCTTAGAACAGAACAGAGAAAGAACAGAAATTATTTAAGGTATGCCTGTACGAGGTGATCAGTGCAGAGTCATAAACTTTAAATTACATATTCTATCAATTAATTTCATTTTATTAGTTTCATTCATTCATTCATAGTACAAGCGGAGCAGGAGTTTGGTCCGCATTGCCGGCACTACAGTGCCTTGCGAAAGTACTCGGCCCCCTTGAACTTTTCAACCTTTTGCCACATTTCAGGCTTCAAACATAAAGATATAAAATTCTAATTTTTGTGAAGAATCGACAACAAGTGGGACACAATCGTGAAGTGGAATGAAATTTATTGGATGTGTCAAACTTTTTTAACAAATAAAAAACGGAAAAGTGGGGCATGCAATATTATTCGGCCCCTTTACTTTCAATGCAGCAAACTCACTCCAGAAGTTCAGTGAGGATCTCTGAATGATCCAATGTTGTCCCAAATGACTGATG
>JAHUTJ010051817.1:0-11964 GCA_036250325.1 Characodon lateralis
TATCTATCTATCTATCTATCTATCTATCTATCTATCTATCTATCTATCTATCTATCTATCTATCTATCTATCTATCTATCTATCTATCTATCTATCTATCTATCTATCTATCTATCTATCTAAACACAGAAATTACCTTTATTTCAGTCCCTTAAATGAAACCGTTAAGAATAACTGGATTAGGCATTGCTTAAAAAAGGCCTGTATAATACAGGTGGCTTACATTTTCTATTACTTCCAGATTCCAGTCTCCCTTTTAAATTTCCATAAGAAAGCGTGTTTGGCCTGGTCTTTCATTTACTTATTTTTCCATTGAAAAGCTAATTTTTTATAGAACATTTGCTCTAAAAATAAATCCTCAATTTCTCCCAATTCTTTAAGAAACTGTATTTTCCTAATTAGTTATTTAACAAAGAAAGCAAGCTACTTTATTTTTAAGAATTTGTTTTTTTCTCAAATTCCAAGACCCCTAATATCTCACTGACATAAGATGTACCTTTAAACACAATTAAACACTTATTCAGTTTAACTTGCGATAGTCTAGATCACATAATAGCTGATTGTTGCAGTATTGTTATTTCTTGTGGGTAATTTCAAGACATTTCAATCCTTCCCTGGATAATACAATGTGTAAATTGGGCAGAGGAAAAAAAACATACTCTGTCTTTATCTAAAATTGAAAATAAACTGTGATAGCTGCAGGAGGAACTTTTTTCTATTAAAGTTTGTTCTTTCACATTAGGAAAACCAGAATCTTATTTACAGGGTGGGTGCAAATCGAGATGGAAAACTTTGAGGAGACTCATAATCTTCTACTATCTAGAATACACAAGTGTTCCTTACACATTCGATTTATGTTCACAAATGGCCCAAAATGCAATTGTCACAATTCATTTGGAAGTAATTTCTTTGTTTAAAGTAAAAAAATAAATAATATAGAGCCATGGGCTTAATGTGATGAGTACCCAGTGACCAGTGGTGGCTCCTAACTGGCCTTCCATCCAGCACTGCACAGCCAAGGGGGTGTCCAGAACTAGTTTTCTAAGCCTATTTGCACATTAGATCAATGGGGCATAGGCCCCCATTGTGCACTGAGAAAATATTGCCATAATGAGGCTAAAGCTAGTGTCTGATTTGAAGCTGGGAAGCTTCAAATCAGAAATGGGAATTTGGTGCTATATTAAAGGATGAAAACATATTTTAGTATATTTGGACTATATTTAATAATTTCTAGTTCCATATAGGAAATACTTAAACTGGTAGAAACTTAAATGGATTGCTTGGAATTGATAGTGATTCTTGAAAAACACAAGGTACACCTTACTAGTACTAGGCTGGACTCCATTTTGCCTTCAGACATGCCTTAATTCTTTATTAGCAAAATTTAGAAAAAAAAAAGTTGTAGAAGATCAGCTGAAATCTTTATTAGCAAGAATGATTCTTTTCAACATGGCTTTTGATGGCTACCGATACTGGGATTTAGTCTGTGCTTGTGATACTTTACCAGCAGAATTTGCTACTGTGGAAAACTGTGATTTAGGCCTAAAATCTGGCTGGTATTTCTTGTACTGTGTTGAACTGCTTTTCCTCCTATTTGCTGGGTTATAATTTCTCTCTAAAAGACAAGACTGTCTCCTCTGCGGAAACTTCTTTAACCTCTGGAGTTTCTCGAGGCTTGATATTCAGTCCATTGTTATTTTAATATTGTATAATTCCCCTACTTCTCTCTTTAAATGAAATCTCTTACATTTTATGCTGATGACATTTAGTATACGCGTCTTTTAAACTTTGCTAGTTTTATAAGGTAACTAAATTAATCAACTACCTGACTAAAACTGGTTAAAATTAGCTTCTTTTAATTTCTAGGAAAAGAGAAATAATGACTGTAGTCCCATCAAAAATACACCAAAAGCCTATCCACATGTAGATAGCAAAGACAGTCTAGATAAAATGTATGGGATTGTTTAATTAATCAATTGAAAGTGCCCATCGGATTACTTTCCACTAGATGTAAGTCAAGGCCCAAGGCCCATTTCCTGACTTAAGTAAAAGGCAGACATTTATGACATTGATTTGTTTATTTACGACATTATATGCAATAGAAAGATCAAGACCTCTCTGTAATCCCATAGCTACGTCATTAAAATGAAAATGTCAACACCTAACTTCCACCAGCTTTGGGCCAGCTGTATTGTTACCCACAAGATGATTTCTCCTTTGTAATAATGCAGAATATTGGATGGACTCCTGCAAATGCACTGAGCTATTAGAGCAATAGGTCATCAATCTGTCAGCAGAGCTGGAGCTAACTAATTGTTTAAACACTTTATTAAGTGCTGAATATATGTACCATATTGAGTACAACATTTCTTATAGTTGATAACCAATGACAATGAAATCCAGAACCTTGACTTTATGTAGTATTTGAAGAAAATTTGAGGTTATTTTAGAATTACCATCCTTTTAAAGCATTGCCATTCAGGTTAAGCATATTTATTTGAGGTACAAGTAATTTTATAAAATCATACTGCAACATTGTCATAAAAATTAGATTAATTGCCATTAATTAAAACCCTGTTAGAGGTGAAGAAGCCATTATAACCTATGTTTCAGGAGAAAGAAGCGAATATCTTATTTCCCCCTTATAATATATCATTCCTAAACAAATGGAAAATCTATACTGAATCTGCAACAGGAAGAAACTCAACCTCTGGGGTCCTTTGCTCATCCATGGGAGGTTTCTTCATTACCTTGCAAAAGTTCTCTTTCAGCATTTTCCATTCCATCTCCCTCCATTTATGGGGATCATTTATTTGATGCGTCCCCCAAGAACACAGAAGCCATTTCCGCAAAGGCACATTTGCAGGGTGAGATTTATTTGGGAATAATCAATATCATTGTTATGTGTATATCACAGGACCAACACTAACCAATTACTAGGCCCAGAACCGGTTTCTGCACCTCCGACAGGAAGCTATAAATCAAATCATATGTGACTCATGTCCTGTTAATGGACCGGCCAGTTAGACTGCTGTTCATCTAAATCGCTAATAATCATGGAGTATATCAGGAAGGTGTGCCTTACTGATAAATTATGTTTATGTGTTTCTCTTTTGATTTTCATTATAAAACTAAGATCAAATAAAAGAGAATTTTAATAAAGTATTTAATGTGTTCTCTTTTAAGAAGCCCACATTTCTGTATCAAAGGTTTTTCTTATTGGTCTCATTAATATTCTAATCTCAAATGTCATGTTTTCATTAGATTGTAAGCAGAAAATCCTCATAATTAACAGAAATAAAGGCTTGAAAACATCAGTCTGTGTGCAGTTAAACTATATAATCTGTTTCATTAAATGAACTAAGTTACAGAAATAAATTAACTTTTAAACAATATTCTAATTTATTGAATGGGTCTGTGTTACATAAAATCCCAATATAACACACCAAAGCCTGTGGTTGTTATGTGAAAAATGTTCAGTATGTGTAAATAATTCAGCAGAGCATAGCGTCTGTATAACTTTAAGGTAAAGATAAGTTCTGAATTTGCTTGTTATGACAACGTTCTGTACAGCAGTTGTGAGAAATAAATGTCATAGATTATGTTACTTTAACCCTTAAATGCCAGACATATTCCATTATATCATTCTGCTTTGTAAATATTTTCTTAGTTTTCATCTTCTTCATTCTCTTTAGTGAACAGATCAATGGTTTCTGATAATTTAAAGTTATTCTAAAAGTCACTTATTTGTAACTCCATTATACAACCGATGATGCCACTTTTCAGCATTTCATTTCATTTTTACATTTTCATTTAAGTTATTTTATTGCACAAAAATGATTTTATTTGGTAATATTCTTTCAAACCCTCAGGTTACTTTTAGTATTTCAGCTGCATTATCCTGTGGGTTTTTAGTCTTCTTTTAGTCTTGTAACGTTTTTATTTGGTTGACAAATTTGTGTTAAGTTATTGACTATGCATAACAAACAATGTGTGCAGCAGCAGTCTTTATGTGGAAAGAAAATTACATTGAATAATTAGGTAATTTTTTCTGAAGGAAAATAGGCTCAACAATTTTGGAGGTGGGGGAAAGTGTTTCTTCAAACCTCTTTGGAAATAGTGGAAACACTACCATCTAGTGGAAGAAATTATTATTTGAAACTAATTCGGTTTGTTCTAAATCAGTGTGTTTATTTTTATGCATTTGGCAGACGCGTTGATCCAAAGTGCAGTTAATATCAAAGCTAAAATTAACATTTTAGGTTGAATTAAAACTCTCCATCATTTAATCAATGCATGAAAGGTTTTAATAAAATAAATTTTTTATCATAACTACAGTCAAATCAAGTGTGCTGACATGAAGAATGGAATAGAATAGAATAGAATAGAATAGAATGACCATTTATTTGCTGCTCAGCAAGGAAATTCATACTTTATCAGCAGGCAAAGGGACAGGCGACAATAACAAAACTACAACAAAAAAAAAATTACAAATAATAAATATACAGTCCCGCAATAAATTAGAAAAATGAGAACAAACAAATGCAATATAGAAACTTTTGTGCTTTTATTTTAGTGCAATAAAGGCTATGGACAAGAATATAAATACAGATATTAATATTCCATGCAGATTAAGGTTGTAATTAGTCAATTAGTCTAAGTTTATTTTGCATCAAATCTGGTAAAGAATTTGCAGAGGGTGTCGACAGTGACGACAAGGAGGATTTCCAGCCTTAAAATGATGGAACTCATCACCAAAGATAAACTGTAAAGATATCAGTGGAAACATGCAAGAAGTTGGTCAGCAATTAGAAAACGGGTTTGAATGCCGTAATGCCGAAATTTATATTTTCAAGAAACTGTAATACAATTTTAATAAAAAGAAACACATTGGTCTATTATTCTTTGAGAGATCTCATTTCCTATTAGAACCAAACTTATGACAAAGAACGCAGGAAAACAGATAATGTAAAGTAAAAAATCTGAATGTAGTGACATAAATAAACCCTATGGCAAAATTGAAGTACATTACTGCTTGTACTATATAAAAAAATTTAAAAAAGTTGATTGAATTGATTTTAAAGTGGAGCTGATATTTTCTTTGAATCTATATATTATATATAGATTCAGATAAAAAACAAATTTTCTACCTGGAAAAGCTTGACTTTGCTTTTAGGACAAACCTTTCTTTGTTGGCCATGTTTCTTTTAAATCAACAGTTGAAAATAGAAGCCTCTTACTCCCCCCCCACAGTCTCCTCTCAGAGAACAGACGATCTGATTAGATTTTGGAAGTGCCTTGCTGGATTCATTTGCATAGCGGAGATGCACATGGGAGAAAAGGCAGGTCATTAGTCAGCTTAGATGCCTCATGTTTCACTAACAACTTTCCTGAGGCAGAAACTGGGTCACTTTGGTTACGTTTCACAACAGGGAAAGGTTACTTTGATCAGCTAAAATAACAGGAACAACAGACAGAAAGAAGTTGATGAACATATCTTTCTTAGACAGAACAAGTTCAAAAGATGTTTGCTAGTGCTCCAAAACTCACTGCATTTGTGACCCAGAAAATTTTTTATTTCGGCTGCCGTGTTTTCCTGTGAAGGTGGTAACACAGTTGTCTTACTTATCAGAGACTAAAAGGTAAAATATCACTTGAGTGGGTTTTTGTGGAAGGCAGCAAAAGAGAGGAGGTGAAAACCCTAAGGTTGCATGTAAGCTGTGCATGCAACCTTGTACATGGGGGGGCAATCCCTCTTTAGGAAGTAACAGATACATTTATCCCTAAAAATACATTCAAAGTAAATTTACCTGAAGCCTTGTTTGTAAATTTTAAGTTGATCACGTTTTGTAAGAACTTCTAATTAGTAACTCATAAGTTTGTGAATTCCTGTTGTATAAATGTGACCTGACTCAGAGGAGCATTTCTCTTATTCATACTTCAAAATAGGAATTTGGGGTTACCAAGTCTTTATAACAACCATTAGACGCTATCAACATGCCAAGGAGCAATGCCATCAACATGAACATAAAAATGTGGAGATTCTTAAACACTTCTGGAAGTTTAATCTGTGAGACTGAAGCTGAGCTTTTATTAGCTTCCATTTAAATTGGAAATCTTGTGGCCTCACCAAATAAACCTGAAACAGGTCAACGTTTTGTCTCTCAGCAGGATAGTGATCGAATCATATTGCCAAATCACCACAGGTATGGTTTACAAGAGACAAATTCAATCTTCCTCCATTGACATCCTAGTCCTCAGGCATAAATCCTATGGGGTGGGCTGAAGAGAGCATACGAGAGGACGGATTATTGCCCAACTGAATTATTGTTTTCAAGTTAAAGGTTGAAGTTTTCAAAATTTTTCTTTGTGGGATTATGCTTGCTGCAAAAAAAGGTGGAGGTTTAATGATTTTTTATTTTTACATATCTACCATACCAGGAACCAACTCATTCACTTGTAATTTATGGGGCTGTTTTTTTTTTTTATAACTCTCAAACTGACACAGAATCAACTGTGATTTACTGAAATGTACTTTATGACCTGTGAACATATGGGTACGTGCAAAGACACACTCTTGAAAGATCCACTCATCCAGATGGCTTTGAGGAAAGCCAAAATAATGAGTAGACTGATTTATGGCACGGTTCTACTGATTTGATCATCCCTGTTGTGTCAGCTTCCACCAAAGCATCAAAAGAACTTCCCTTCCCTAACAGAGAAGAACAGCATGTGCAGACTGTGGGAAAAAAACAGTCCTAACGATTTGCTGTGCGTTATTAAGCCAGCAGGGGGCAGTGTTGGTGCATACATGATCAGGTGGGCATTGAAGAGGAGTGAAGATGGCTCCTTTTTTCATAACACCTCTGTGGAGATTATCTTAAAAATAGTGCTGAGTGTTGCAGAGCCATTGTGTGATGGCCCCAAATGCTCTGCGAGATATCAGTCCTCATGCTACAGTTTTTGCAGGCTTCATCTTGGAGACCCTTTCCCCATCTGGTTTTTTTCCTTTATCCAAGTTACACTGAACAAAACCGACAGCTGAGGTGACTGAGCCAGTCATGTGGAACAGTTAATTCTTCTTTCCTTTCCATAAGCTCTGTATTTATAGGTTGCCTTTTAACTCCACACATATTCGCGCAGACTGTGAGTGGGCACAGTCACAGTCCTAAAGGAACACGACTAGCTTGCATTATGAACACAAAAACACAACTCGGCTTTGCATTACACATTTTCATCATATTCTATATGTTAATTTGAGATGGTCCAGTTCCAGATTCCTCCTTCACCGGAGCAAGGCTGCGATTGTTCTCACCCTCCTCGCGCACTCTGCAGTGTGGGAATGAGAAACTGTGTAAGTGTGTGTGTGTGTGTGTGTAAAAGCTTTGGGCGGGGCCCCTCCACTTAGCTCAGTTTGTGATGTGGGAATGCTTTGGCATCCAGTGGGTTTTAATAGAGCCAGACACATTGAGGCTGGTTGTGTTATTGCATAGTAGTTTAACAAGCTGCCGTTGCTCTCATTTGGTTAGCTTCAAAGTGTCATCATTTAACTGTATGCTGCTTTCAGAGGTGCAATATTTAAACAAAAATATAATTAAATAAAAATCTGTGTATATCGATGAGACAAGGCTACCTGAAACACAGAAGGCCGTAGGGAATGAATGATTCTAGGAGGTCTGACTGAGGGCAACGCTAAGTGTATGAATTAAAAGCTACATTTAATTTGGTAAAAGCAACAAATAGCTTTTAAATTCATATTTATATTCATAAATGCAAACAAAACAATAATAATCTGCTTTACAGATAATCAAAAGTACCTTTTTGTTTTGCCCCAATCTTCAAATTATCATAACATTCTCTCCGATGATGTTAAGTTATCTACTGTTTTTCATTTGGCAGTGCCAATAACCACATGTACAGTGCAGTACAGTGTAAATTTTATATACACTCATCATAACGTGGAGGTCATGAGAAAAAGATTTAACCTCAAATACTACACTCACTGTGAAGCATGGCAGTGGCAGCATCATGCTGTGGGTATGTTCTATTACCTTAAAATCAACAGTTAATTGCTGAAACTAGGGTAATCATCCCAAACCCCTTTAAAATGGTTCTGAAATCAGTTAAACAGGTTATCATTAAGCTTCTTACATGACCCCGACTTCAACCTTGTTGAAAATAATGGATTATGCTTAAAAACTGGGCCCATGCTAGAAAACCAACTAATTCAAATGAAATATACAGTTCCTGACACAAAAGTATGTTAAAATCTTTGAAAGCCTTTTAGTGTCACGCAAACATTGGCTTTAGAGTAGACACAATACCCATTAATTTGGGAGCTTGAATCAGATACACAAAATAATTTTTTTATACACTAAAAACTGCCAAGTTAAAAGCAACGTAATTTCATCTATTTTACTAAACTAAAATTTGCATCCATCATGGACCGATCAGGTCCTGGCTAAACTTACCACAAAAAGTTGGGTTATACTTTTGAAGCAGGATACTGGGTTAGGTTTTCAACCCAACAAAAACGAAACAATGTCTAGGTCAAGGCTAGCAAAAAGTGGTTCCATGACTTGATCAGTTCTAACCAACTTCTGTTCAAACAACATATCCTTTACTTTTGGGTTGAAGAAAGAAACCAGCAGTTTTTTGTGTATAGAGATTTTCAACATTTTCTGGTGTTGTTTTAATAATTTTTGAATTATTCATTCTTTTTTAGTAAGATACTGTTTCTTCCAGTGGCTTAAACTTTTAGGAGACCTAATACTTTAATGTACCTTCCAGTAGTAGGTCTCTCAAAGGTTAAATGCATCATGTGTATGTTTCTTCAGTGAGGCACAAAAAGTATGATTTTTAAATCACTTTCATGCTGCAGTCGGCAGTTCATATACAACAAAGTTCTGTTCAGCTGAGACAGTTCTTTTTCACTCTGCTTCATCAGTGCTCAGCATCTTCAAATAGCTTTATCAGTTTGTCTCTGCCACCTCCCAAAGGGATGTCAGAGTAAAGTTTGGTCAATACAAAGGCATGTCCCAAATTTTCCGAGTACATTAAGTGTCCCACCAAGGATGAAAACCCTCTGCACCACTGCAGATGTCAACTTGGGACCACACTTCATCCTGCAACACCTTGACCACCCAGGGATATATGTCAGGATCCTGTTTGTGGACTTCAGCTCAGCCTTCAACACCATCAACTAAGACAACCTCCACCAGAAGCTCACCCAGCTCAAAGTCCTAGCCTCCACCTGTCAGTGGATCACCAGCTTCCTGAATGACCGGCAGCAGCAGGTGAGGCTCCCACACAAGAACCATCAGCACCGGCACCCCCCAGGGGTGTGTTCTCTCCCCCCTCCTCTTCTCCCTGTTCACAAATGACTTCCCTCAGTGGACCCGTCTGTGAATCTCCTGAAGTTTGCTAATGACATAACTGTTATTGGTCTGATCCAGGACGGTGATGAGTCTGCATACAGACAGGAGGTGGATTGGGTGGTACAATGGTGTGGTCAGAACCACCTTCACCTTAACCCACTTAAGACTGTGGAGATGATGGTAGACTTTCGGAGAACGCTCCACTCACCATCCTTAACAACACAATATCTACTGTGAACCTCTTCCGGTTCCAAGGAACCACTGGAAACTGAGATGGTCCAAACACATAGACAATGTTCGGAAGAAGGCCCAGCAGAGACTCTACTTCCTGAGGCAACTCAGGACGTACAACCTTCCACAGGAGCTGCTGGTCATCTTCTACACTGCCATCATTCAGTCTGTCCTGTCTTCATCCATCTCAGTGTGGTTTGGCTCATCCACAAAACAGGACAGGTCCAGACTGCAACAAACAATCAGGTCTGCAGAGAGAATCATCAGAGCAGACCTTCCTTACATTTAGGACTTTTGCAGGTCTAGGGTCAGGAAAAGGGAAGCTAAAATCTCTGCAGACCCCACGCACCCCGGACACAAGCTGTTTAGACTATTACCTTCAGGTCGGCACTACAGAGTGCTGTCTGCCAAAACCAGCCACGAGAGAGAGGGAGAGAGAGAGAGAGAGAGAGAGAGGGAGAGGGAGAGGGAGAGAGAGAGAGAGAGAGAGGGGGAGAGAGAGAGAGAGAGAGGGAATAAATAAATAAATAAATAAATAAATAAATATAAAATCTTGAGAAAACCGAGAGCAAAGTGTATAAGTCAAATTCCCTGTCTGTACCAATTTGGCAATAAAGCTGATTCTGGTTCTGGTTCTGAAATACCTCAGTTTGTTTTCCTTTCACATCCCTATTATTTTGCTTGCTCTACATTTTAGGCAGAACCATCTGGAAACAGCCAGCATTTTTCCCCCACTCTTCCTTTCCTGAAGGAGTTTCATAATCCTGTCCATTGTTTCAACCAACAGCTGCCTTGTTGGGGCCATGTTTCCCATCAATCAGCCAGGTGTAACAACTTGTTGAGGTCTGCAAGCTCCTTTTTTAAAAGCACAGACCAATTTGCATAATTAGGCTTTTGGAGATAGTTGTTTTTGAGATACAAATTACAGGCTGATTCAAAAATGTTTTCCTTCACTTGATCTGAACAAATCATGTGCAAGTAATTACAACAAAGTCAATAATTTTTTTAAGCAATGTTTTTCAAAGTCAAAATGTTCGTCTCTTTTGTTAAAAATCTCAAATAATTATCAAATTTTTTTTTTTTTGTATATTTTATTTCTTTACTGCCACACAGTAAAAAAACTAGCTAAACATGCTCCAAGAGTAGTAATTCAATGCAATTTTTCATACAGACATCTTTTCAGTAATTACACTACACTCACCGGTCACTTTATTAGGTACACCTGTCCAACTGCTCGTTAACGCACATTTCTAATCAGCCAATCACAGGGCAGGAACTCAAAGCATTTAGGCATGTAGACATGGTCAAGACGATCTGCTGCAGTTCAAACCGAGCATCAGAATGGGGAAGAAAGGTGATTTAAGTGACTTTGAACGTGGCATGGTTGTTGGTGCCAGACCGGCTGGTCTGAGGATTTCAGAAACTGCTGATCTACTGGGATTTTCACGCACTACCATCTCTAGGGTTTACAGAGAATGGTCCGAAAAAGAGAAAATATCCAGTGAGCAGCAGTTCTGTGGGAACAAATGCCTTGTTGATGCCAGAGGTCAGAGGAGAATGGCCAGACTGGTTCCACTCGTTACAACCAAGGCATGTAAAAGAGCATCTCTGAACACGCAACACATTGAACCTTCAAGCGGATGGGCTACAGCAGCAAAAGACCACACTGGGTGCCACTCCTGTCAGCTAAGGACAGGAAACTGAGGCTACAATTCGCACAGGTTCACTAAAATTGGACAATAGAAGATTGGAAAAACATTGCCCTGCCGGAGTCCAACATGCACCGGTAACAGGTCCGACTTAGTGCCGACAATTTGAACCAAACTCTTGCTCTGCTTGTACAGGGACCGGATGGCCCCTAGTAAAGGGCCCCTGATTCCATACTCCTGGAACACCCCCCACAGGGCATCACGAGGGACACAATCAAATGCTTTCTCCAGGTCCACAAAACACATGTGGACCGGTTGGGCAAACTCCCATGAACCCTCGAGTACCCTGTAGAGGGTATAGAGCTGGTCCAGTGTCCCACAGCCGGGACGAAAACCACATTGCTCCTCCTGAAGCCGAGGTTCCACTATCGGCTGGACTCTCCTCTCCAATACCCCGACCGGTAAATCGAGAGCTTCGCTTTTCGGCTCAACTCTCTTCACCACAACGGACCGGCACAGCGCCCCCATTACTGTGGCAGCCGCACCGATCCGTCTGTCGATCTCCCGCTCCATTCTTCCTTCACTTGTGAACAAGACCCCGAGATACTTAAACTCCTCCACTTGAGGCAGGAACTCCCCTCCAACCTGAAGAGGACAAGCCACCCTTTTCCGGTCGAGAACCATGGCCTCGGACTTGGAGGAGCTGA
>JAHUTJ010051818.1:0-11961 GCA_036250325.1 Characodon lateralis
TTTAGTAGCAAGCACGTGTTCTTACCGGTTAGCAGTTGAGCTAACAAAAGGAGCCAATAGCTTAGCACCAGAATCAACACATACCTTTAAAATACCAGGGTTAATAAAAGGGTTAAAATGCATAAGCGCGGACAGCGCGTTAAACACAGAAGATTCTGTGTTTAAAATCACCCTTTAAATAAAGTTTGTCTTAACTTTAAAAACATACAAAGAACACAAACAGGGCACGTCTGCTGCAGATAGCCTGCTAGCACTAAGGTAGCTGAGTTTCACACAAACAAAACTTCATAAAATGAAAAACGTTTAGATCATTTCATCCTAACTGTTAATCTGCCCAAACACTGAACCTCATGAATTGTGGTGAGGAATGTTGTCCAAGCGACGATTAAGTTTGAAGAAGGTATCCACAGTGAACGAAGGTTAGCCACAGCTGACCTCCTTAGCTGTGGGGGGGTTGAAGGTGCTCTGTGAACAAAGGGTTAGCTTCCTGCTAACCTCCAGCTGTGGATGAAGAACGGCTCGTTGTGTCCGCCAACCGCAGTTGAAGAGTTTATGTCTGTTTGCCAGCAAAGAGACATCAGCGCATTTGTCTCCCCTGTCCGGTCTCTTTTGAAGGCCTTGTGGAAGAGGGTGGATGTAGCAACAGCTGTGCTTTTATGTGGGTAGTGGCATCACAGGAAGTCCGCAGTTATCCCATTTCCTGGCTGTGTCGGAAGAAGGTTAATGCACTTTATTTTGAACATTTCCAGAAGAGTTTGTACCGGAGTTTAATGTTGAAATCCATGGCTGTGGGTCCCAACAACACAATTACTGAATTCTAAAACTATATTGTGGATTATGTTTTAAAGGTAATTACAGTTAATCCACACACATAAAAAACTGTTTTTATTTGTGTTTTTCTCACACCAGTGTTGTGGTTTGGCTTACACGACATATGACCAATCACAGAGTAGTCAAAACTGCTGCAGACCACAGCTGTCAGCGTTTTGTGTGAAGCCTGCCATTTAAAGGAGCCAGGACAGGGACCCAGATGATCACCCATGCTACTTCCTCACAAACTGTTGCAGATCAGTGATGTTTCAATTAATTGTTTGGTTTTGGACATTGTGTTGTACAAAAGGCTTTATAATTTTTTTTTGTTGAAAGAACATTACACCGTCTAAATAATGCATATCATTGCCATTATAGACAGGGTTAATTTAGAATATTTTGAAAATTATTAGGCATAGTGATTTAATGAAACTTGCATAAAATGCTCTGTTCACTCAAAATACGAATTAACATTGTTTTGTAAAACACATTTGCTCTAAGGGCATGGGACTTTTATATCCTACTTCTGTAATTAAATACTTTCTGTAGCAAAATTTTAAGAATTTAAGGAAACACTGGATTCTCCATGATTTTTTAGTATTTCTCCAATGTTACAATTTCACCACAATACAATGTAAGGGCTAAGCCTGTGAGGTCTGAGTGCTTTTGCAAGCAAGTTCTAACCCGACCCTATGGAAAATGTGGTCATATTAAGTGATGATCGCATGCTGTGTTGCCTGGGTGCATGACACGGCGTGCTGGGAGGGGTGGGGCCGGGGGCGGACTTGCTGGGAAGGGTTTGGAACCTGTTCATAACTGCTTGCAGTTATAGTTTTTTATTTGTGTTTATTGTGAAGTTGGTCTTAACTTTTTAACTTTTTTCTTATTTTAAGTGCAATTAAAAAGTCTTACAAATTCTGGAATTTAACTTGCCTTAAGCTTTAGGAACCCTGATCAGACTCAATGTCTCTGCCCACATCTTTTACCTTCCACTTGAGTAAATTGTCTGAAAATCATTTTTGCTCTATTAATAGGTAACCCTGTCTGGGTTACTGGACATTACTATTTTTTTGGTTTTTCTGTTTTGCATAACTATGGCTATGTTGAGACAAATGGCATTAAACCATGCCAGGTTGTGTAATTTTGGGGTGAAGTTAATTTAATTCTTTTTTTTAATTTATTTTCTTTTTCTTTTTTTGTATTTCTTTTTTATGTGTTTTAAACCAAATAGTTTATTATGTGTCATTTAAAATGCATTTTTTGACACACTACATTTGCAATTTGATTTCCATTTTCAATTTTGTTGTTATTCCATGGTGTTAAATTACATTCAAAATTTGATGTTTTGTTTTTTCAGTATGTGAAAGTTATTTTTTCATGTACTGTAAACCTACAAATTTGCCTATTTGGAATGACCCTCATCCCCTTAATTCTATCCTGCAGGTATTGAATGGAAAAAATGCAAAAAAAAAAAAAACGCTTTCTTTACGTTTTTCTTGTAATCCCCTCACCATCCGACCTGTTATATTATGGAAAAAACTATTTGATAAAGGTCCCCTTATCTCCAATTATCCTATGGTGAAAGATACATTCCAATGAATGTAAAGTGTGCCTAGATGAATAACTATAACTCTCAAGAGGTTCTGCCATGCAAATCAACAACAATGTGAAGTAATTATTTTTCAATGTACAGCAGAATAAAGGAATGATAATGTCATAATTTGAGGGTGTTTTTGGTTTATTATTATTATTATTATTGACAGATTTTGAATCATGCTTCTGGTCATGCTTTAGTTTTTGTCTTCTTGTTCATGTTTTGTCAAGTTAGGCTTTTTGGATCTGGTTATGCTTTAGTTTCATGTTTTTCTAGTTGTATTTCTATTAGATCCTTGGATTTACGTTCTGCTCAAGCCACGTTTTGTCCTGTCAAACAACTTTATTCAGTTCACCTGTACCTAGCTAATCTGTCTTCTTGCTTCACCTGGTTCACGCTCCATGAATACACACCTGGTCTGTCATTCGTCGCGGAAACATTTCAGATCATGTCACCTTGCTTTTTCGGATCATGCCATGCTTGTCTCGCCTGCCTGTTACTGTTTTGTTCCTCCCTCTTCCTCTGAGTGAGTTTTGTTTTTTCCACAATTAAATCTTTTTCACCTACCATCATGCTGCCTCCTTGTCTGCATTCCGGTGTCCTCCGTTGCACTCGCCCTAACAGAATGTTTCCGCCAAACATGGACCTCGCGAATGGTAGGCAGGAGAGTGCCAGGGATCGCTGGGTTCAGCAGCAGATGGAGGAGGCGATGAAACATCTGTCGGCCGAACTGGAGGTTCTGCCATCTCCACTGCTGCTGGAGCAGATGGAGCATGAGGCGGTTCAGCTCCGCTCTCCGCCTGCTCCCCTGGTTGAGTACCCTGATCCGGCAGCAAAGCCGGTATCTTTCTCCCGCCGCAGGAAACATTCGCACGGAGCACCTTCCTGCTTTTCAGTTGGTGAGGAGGAGTTTCCCATGGCCGCTGCTGTGACATCTGGAGCGCTGGTTTCCCAGCCAGCTGACTTGAGGGCTGCAGCAAGTAATCCCGCGTCTTCGTATGCCACAGCACTGTCTCCCAGGCTCGCTGCAGCTCTGCCCATGCCATCGTCGCTCGCTCCAGTCCGGTGTTCTGAGGCAACACTTGATGAGCTGAAGTAGCATTTAAGGTTTTATGCACACCAGCTTAAAGCCTTCAGAAGGACTTGTCTCCTGTATGCCTCTCCTGAGCTTAGGGAGAGAATCAGGCAAATGGAGGAGGATTATGAAATGGCAGTAAGGCAGTTTTACTGCCGTCCACCTTCACCCACGCCAATCCACCAGAGCGCTGCAGCTGAGTCGTCTAAGCCAGGTCTCCAGAATGGTGCTGCAGCTCAGTCCACGTCATGTCTCCAAAGCGCTGCAGCAGCAGCTCAGTCCACGTCATGTCTCCAAAGTGCTGCAGCAGCAGCTCAGTCCACGTCATGTCTCCAGAGCACTGCCATTGTGCCGCTCAAGTCTGCCTCAACCTCCTCCACACGCCGCAGAGGACGTCGGAAGAGGGATGACGCTTCGGTTCAAGTCATCAGGGGCCCGGCGACGCCACGGCTCCTGCTCACGCCACTGAGGGTCTCGGCGACGCCTCAGCTTCTGCTCCTAGTCTGCAGGCCTTCCAGGGGTTCAGTGAGGAACTGGTACTCGTTCTTGTTCCTGAACCCTGTGAGGAAGGTTTCAAGGAGGAAGCACCACCGGATCCTGTCTCTGAGGGGTTCAAGGAGCAGCTTGTCCTCGTTCTGGCCTCTGAACCGAGAGATGAGGGGTTCGAGGAGGATGCGCCGCCGGATCCTGTCTCTGAGGGGTTCAGGGTGCAGCTTGTCCTCATCCTGGCCTCTGAGGGTGTCGTCGGTTCTGCTTCAGCCTCTGAGGGTGCGCCAGGTCATGTACCGGAGGAGCCCCTGGGCCGGCTGCCTCCACGTCCTGGTCCTGAGCACCTCCTAGGTTTCCTCTGGAGGGTGTTCATGGAACTGAAGCCTGACTCCTGGGCGCCGCCTGGCTCCAAGCCTCCAGAGTTCTGTGAGGGGTTCAACGATGAACTGCCTCCCATCCAAGTTCCAGAGTTCAGAGAGGGGCTCGAGGATGAACCACCTCCCATCCAATCATGGCCGCCCGCCTGAACTTTGTGTTTTTGTTTCTCACCACCCTCATCACCGGTTGAGGGATGGTTTGAGGAGCCCAGCGCGCCTGACTCTTAGCAGTTCAAGCCGCTAGCTCAAGGTGCTGACTTAGCGATGCCCAAAGGCGGTGCTGTCAAGCCTATTCAACCAATAGGAAAATTCAACTGCAGTAGCCGCCTTTCATCCCAAAGAGGACAACACTAAGAAGGTTTAAAGCCAAATATTGCAGAATTAAACAAATTTACATGAAAATGTTAAATAAAATTGCAAAGTCAGATAAAGATGGCACCCTTAAGACCTAATTTATACAGTTTATTTGCGAAAATGTTGATTTGGGGTTTATTTACTCTTCAATCTTTGTATTAATTGTATTTAAAGGAGATGTGAAACTACAAGGGTTGGTAAATCAGTTACTATCCTTTGTTAGCCAAAACCGCTAATGCTAGGGCCAACAAGATCAAATGTCTACATACGACTTGCGCCATCTTGTGAAAGTCCATAGACGTTTCTCTCTGCCATGTTATTAGTCCATAACTCCATGTGATGGCTAGTTAAAATAAGGTTAAAATCATTATTCCAAAAGGTTTTTAATTTTTAATTACGCAGTTAATATTTCCTTAAATATAATTTTTACTAGAAAATGTTGGCTTAGTAAAACAACATTAAGAATTAATTATCCAAATATGTTATTGACTTTGATATTTGGCAAATCATTCTTTAAAATGTATTTTATTATGATTTTGCATTGTCAATGGTTGTTTAAAGACATAGCTACCAACTGTTGTCGACATAGCTACCAACTGTTGCCCTTAATTACTTTTCAAACTAATTTGATTTCATTTACCAATTCCTCAAGATAAATCTTGGTTCTTACACATAAATATTCACATTGAACTGTGATGTCTTTGCATCTTTTTTATAGGTTTCCTTGTTCCTTTATTTGTATGTAGCTTATTAGTTTTCTTTATTTCTTCATTTTACTTGCTAGTTTAAGTTGAATTGTTCTTGCCTAGTAAATAGTTTGTAATTTGAAATATGTTTAAATTGGAGTTGAATTGCTTCTGTTTATAAATTCCTATATTTTAAGGATAGGTTGTATTGGAATGTATTCCTTGTGTGTGCAGAGTTTGCTGTTGTGAGAATACCATTGCTCCATACACTTTTTCATCTATTGTTCTAATACTACTGCCAGATTGGGCTGGTATTTAAAGGGCAATACTTGACAGACCAGAAGTTATTTAATTAAATAAGTAAATAACTTGAGAATATTATTGCAAAACAAGCCCCTCCACAACACCAGCACCCTAGTAGAGCACTGGTGTCAGAGAGCCTCTCATCCCGTTCCTGACTTGCAGAAAATATGATTAGGGTACAGATGTGCTGCTAACTTCATGAAATGTTGAGCAGCATGGCCATGGACTCATAAGATCAAAGCCTTCAGACACCAAACTCAAACTTATACTATGCTGGCTAATAAAGACTGAAATATTATTTTGTGGCAATCACAAAACAGAGCATTTTTTGTTTCCAACAATAGAAAAATTTGTTTGGAAAGCAGGGTGGTGGACAGACCAGCTTTATTTTTTGTTTTTGTTTTAAGAGGAGAGTTTAATTGGATGAGCTAGTATTAAGCATTTGGGAATTTAGAAAATATTCAAACGTTTTATATGTATGGTGAGGTCAAAAGTGAAACCTGCTGTTTAAGTCGTTAATATTCCTGATGACATGAATTTAAACTAAAACTCTCTGTGTCTGAGTGTCTGTTGACAAATAAGCTGTTCTTTGGTACCAGCATTCCTTTAACTGCAAAAACGTCATGCTCTTGCTCTCAAAAACTAGAAAAAACCTAAAAAAAACTAGTGACAAATTCAGAAAATATTCTAAAGAGTAAGTTCAAATTAAGAAGAGAAGCAGTACTGAGAAGAAAAATAAGGATGAGAAAGGTTTAAAGCTATTAAGAACCAACTGAGAAAAACAGATCAGGCATGATGAAACGAATTGACAAAAACAGAGGGAATGTTCAGTCTAGGTTAAAAATGCTGAAATATTTTAAAAGGCAGAAATCTAATTAACAGCGAAACATAAAATGAATAAGTAGTGTTCTACCTGTTCATCTATGCAGGAGAGTTAAGTGTACTGATCTGAAAAGTATTGCAATGTGCTTTCTGTAATTACAGAGGAAGATAATTTACTGTACATTTTTAGCAGCAAAAACAGATTTGCTTGAAACAAAAAACTAGGTAATAACTCACCACAATAAAGACAAACCCCTGAAAAGAAAAAAAAATTCCCCAGCAATATAATGGCTGTGCTTCATGACTGACAGGTGACTGGCACTTGCAGTGCGGCAAAAATAGCAATGACTAGCATCCCATCAAACGCTCTGCAGCTCGTAGACAGTTTGTCGTGCCTCAACGTATTTCATCTAAAGGAAACTGTGGTTTGAAAAGCTGTGTAACCAGTGAGTCTTTAATATCAACTGACCAGAAAAAAAAGAATGGATGATGAGCCTTATATGGGACTAAATCAAATCTACCTTTACAGTCCCTTGCAAAACTATTCATCCTTGTACAACTCTTGCATATTTTTTCACTTTAAAGGCACAAACTTTACTTTTATTGAGATTTTATGTGATAGACCAACGCAAAGTAGTGCATAACTGTGAAGTGGAGAGAAAAGGATATATTATTTTCAAAATGTTTTCGAAATTGAAACTAAAAGCTTGTGACCAGTTGCCTTCATGGGTACCTTGTTAAAATCAAAATGAAGCTTTCTTGACTAACGCAAAGCACCATGTTTGTAAAAAAACAAAAAAAAAACAGCTGACTTTCAGCCTGAAAATATCATCCTCAATATAAACTATGTTGATGGCAAATTCATTCTCTGTGAACGCTATTCTTCAGCAGGTACAAGAAAGTTGGTCAGAGTCTACAGAAAGAAAAATAGAGCAAAATTCAGGGCAACCTGGGAGAAAACATAAGTCCTGCTACACAGCTCTTTAGACTGAGATGGATTTTGACCTTTTTGCAGGACAGTGACACTAAATGTACAGACAGAGCTACAATTGACTTGATTAGATGAAAGCATTCATGTATCAGAATGGCCTAGTCAAAGTCTAAATAAAATGGTGAATCTGCAGCAAGACTTGAAAGTGCTCACAGATGCTCTCCATCCAAGCTTGAGCTGTTGTAGTTAGAACAATGAATGGCTTTTAAATTCTCACAGAAAAGCAGAGAATGATTCTTTCTAGTGTGAATTAAAACCTCTATTGTCCATGTTAACATTTGTGTTCCTTTTACGAGTTAGCCATACTGAATATATTGCTTCATTTGCAGTTTTGCTTACTCGGACTTGCACTCTGCCTCTGGTATTTAGAATTGGTATGACTGTGTCTGTGTAGAGGAAGAATGCTGTTATCAATGCCAAGACAATTAAAGGTGATCCCCTTGAATTAAACTGCTATTACAATGAATAGGAATCATGTAGACATTTAAATAGAAATACTGCTTTGAACTCTAATTGCTAGGGGTTCACATAGGTATTCATTTATATGTTTAAATGCATTGCAGTTTATTGGTTGGAGATTTGGAAATGTTTCTTTTATTGAGCTGGAATGCCCAGACCACACAGTGATGGAGATGTAGGGGATAGACTCAATGTTTGCTGTGTTAACAAGGAGATCTTAGTGCCTGGTAAACCTTATGAGCTGAGACAGGCACTGCAAAGTGTGCTTGGTCTTCTCTGTGAGGTAAGAGGTGTTTTACCTCTTAGGTTTAGGGAAACTAAACCAAGAGACCTAAAGGATTGTACTGTTGATACATCATCGCTGTGATAAGGAAGGACAAAATTAGGTAGACTTCAAAATATGTGCATTTTTCTTTTTGTCCTTGTGTTGAGTTTTAGGTTTTTTGACTCAAACATGAAATGCCATTCCAAGTTGTAACCAAACTAAGGGTGGCACAGAAGACCACAAGAATTATCACAGAACTCAGGTTTAAGGATAGGAATATTCTGTTTTGTGATGTTGCTTACCCAGTATCACTATCTGATTTGTAAAATAGTTTCTCTAAACACAAGAAAGCAAATTTTAAAACAGATGCCCTTTCAATTGGTGTCCTGCCAAATGGTTGCACTAGATTTTACCACAGTAAAGAGTGGTGAATATATATGTAAACCAGGACTTTTATTTCTAAAATAATTTGAAAATTAGGTATGGTTTTTCTTCAGTTTAACAAGTGTGTGTTTTTAAATGTAACAAAATGTGAAAAGGGTTAAGGTGCATCTTTATTATATTATTGAAGGCAAGTAAAAGTAAAACACATATAGAATTACCCACATTTCAAGCCTTTATTGTTGTTAATTATGATGATTTTTCGCTTGGAGCTAATGAAAACACGACATTTAAGATCAGAATATTATGTTGGACTAAAGAAAAAAACATTTTTCAATTCAGAAATGTGGACTTAATTAAAAGTATGTTTAATACCTGCTTAAAGGTTATTTTAATTTGAAACAAACCTCATCAGAACACACGTTTAATTTATTGAATATGACTGCATAGTGTGACCATTCGAACATAAATGATTCAAAGCACATGTTAGGTAACCTGTGCCAAGCAATGGTGTTCCTAGGTCCCAGAATTCCATCCTGTTTAGGGCCCCATACAATCTTGTGCCGGCTCTGCAAGCCTGAGTAAGCATTCAACCACCTGTCTGTGTGACGACGCACTCAAAGTGAGTGACTGAAAGCTCCCTTGAAGTGCATTTATTAGCGTAGAGATAAAGCAGCAGTTTATCAGTGCATAATTATCTGAGATGAGTAGCACAAAAAAGAAGCTTGAAAATCCAACAATTAAGCCAATGCTGTTGCTATGAAACAGTCACATCATGATATGAATTTATTTGTACAAAATCTGTTACTAATTGGAAAGATACAGACTGAAAGAGTACCATCACTGCACACTCCACAGGAGACAATGAGGCTGTTAAATCACACGAGAAAGGATCCCACTGATGAAGCACTGAAGACTCTGTGTGGCAGACTCCCATTCAGCAGCTGACGCCAAACACATGCACACAACTGCAGCCTTGCAAACAGCATGCACACAAACCCTCAAATTTGCTCTTCTCCCTACATGTAGAACCCCCATCTGACACTCAAATGGAGCCGACTGACAGCAAAGACAGGCTGCTCCGACAAATCAAACCTGATTTACAATGCAATGTGGGCTTTGTGTGTGTGAGGGCGTGTGTTTTGGCACGGGGGTCTGTGTGTCAGTCTTGGGTGGGCAGAGACAAGCAGAGAGAGTTGGGGGGTCAGACTCGTACATTTTTAAGGGTCACCCCCCCCTTTATCCGCCACCCACAGTCATTAAGGTCTCCAGAATAATCAGTCTGCTCTGTCTGTCTGTCTTGTTTTGAATCGTTCTTTTGGTTCTTTCCATTAACAGATCGCATGACTGACATTCGCATGACTGACATTTTCTTGAGTAATTTTTAATAAAATTTTAATGAGACTATAAACATGTTTCACTGTTTGTTTTAAATGAATGTAAGAAACAGTTTATGTAAGTCAACTAATGTCAACTATAAATTTTGTAATAATCAGAATTGCACATTTCCAAAGACATTTTGTGTTATCCTTTAAAACTGTCCCTGATATTAGACATAATAAATACATAAACCCCAATAAATATGCAGTTCTTTAATAACAAGTGTTTGAATGTTGATGTCTAATCTTTTTTTTAAAAGGTATTGCTTTCCATTCTTTAATTCTCAGCCAGTCGTTGCTGGATATACTAGTATGTTATGGGTCATAATCATGTTGCAGAATACAGTTCTGCTTCAACTTGTTATTTTTTATAGTGGGTAATGTTGTTTTTTTCTGGGTTTTTTTTGGTTTCTTTCCTCACCCAGTGGTACACTACAGAATTTACTGAGGATTCTAATAATGGCTGTGAGTCAGCTAGGTTTTACTGCTGCAGAATGTTCACTTCCAGGCCCATGCTTACAGTTGTTATGAGGTTCTATTCCTGGAATTCTGGTACTGGTTTATTGTAAAATATCTTCTATTCTTGTGTGCAAATAATGCAATTTAGGACTCGTGTTCAAAGAACATCATTCCAAGTCCTGCTCTTTGCCTTTGTTCTCAAACTTCACTCTGACCTTCAGGTTTTTCTTAGAGATCAAAGGTTTCCTCCTTACACACCTCCCGTGAAAGGTAAACTTATGCAGCCTCCTTCTGATTTTACAGACAGGCATTTTCAGATTCACAGTAGCAGGAACCTACTTGCAGTTCTTGTCCTGACATTGTAGGGTATTTGGATCTGCTATGGTCTGCTTTCGTGGTGAACTTGTTTGGATGGACAAACCTAGGCACGTTGGCAGTTATGAATATCCTCCACTCATCCAGTGGAATGTCTCATCTTAGTGTTCACAGAAGCACACCAAGCTAATGACTATCCTTAGTAGTCATTGGTAGAGAGGGAGCGTACTCCCTGGACAGGTCACCAGTCCATCACAGGGCTTCACAGAAACACACAGTAAAACCAACCATGCACACACTCATACCAAGGGCAAAATTTCACTAACCAATTAACAGTCAGGTTTTTGGACTGTGGGAGAGAACCCATGCATGCAGGGTGAGAACATACAGACTCCGTGCAGAAAGACCCCAGGGATTCAAACCCAGGTCATTCTTTCTGCAAGGAAACAGTGCTACCAACTGCTCCACCGTGCAGTCAAGCGTTTTTCAGAAATCAAGCTAGCATTACAGAACCATAGCGGGATCCATACAGACAAAATGTGTGACACTATATCATTGGGTAAAAGCTGGTGTAATATATATGATATATATTTGTTCTGTGTCCACACGCATAACCTTAACATTAGAAATGATGTGAGTAAAGCATCACAGTGGTCTGTCATCACTAGTTTACTACCTCAACCTAACCCCTACAGGAATCAAAACCCTGTCACCACCAACTGACTCAGAGGCATAGCAGCAGCAAGTTGACTTTAACCCTCCTTGATGCCATGATCCTTTCAGAAAACACGCAGAGAAGTCATGGATTGAAGTCTTTTGTGAAAGAGGCTAAACAAGTATAATTGTAAAGAAGTGCATAAAAAACTACACAGTGTTATGTTGTGTGCATTTAATTATGCGTTGTGCGTTATCATTTCAAGGCTAAAAAATAGCTCTCAAATTTATTTTTTTTCTACACTCCTTCCTTTTTGCAGAGAAATGAGTCAAACATATATTTTTAGATCAAGCCATCAGTCATACAGGAAAAGACCCCAACATCAGCATTTTTACCAGAACCAGCTGGCTTGTTATACCTCCACTACAGGTCCTTCTCAAAATATTAGCATATTGTGATAAAGTTCATTATTTTCCATAATGTCATGATGAAAATTTAACATTCATATATTTTAGATTCATTGCACACTAACTGAAATATTTCAGGT